>JAKUCV010005739.1:16863-36705 GCA_028386065.3 Turnera subulata | reverse complement strand
TTTTTTTTTTTTAATCAAGAAACGGTAGATGTTTTCCATTCATGCGAAGAGATATTACACGGAGAAACAAACTTATGAAACAAATCAGTTACAGAGAACATCATCTAGATCTATTACAAAGATTAAACAAAATCTCCAAATGCTTTTGATCCTAACACATGAGGATGGTGATAGAGACCTGCAACACTTCCAAACTTGGACATAAAATGCAATGATGGCTCCACAAGTCTCAAGCTACCTCCCATTAAAGGCTTCACACTGAAGCCTTGAGAGGGGAAGATCTTGTTCTCTTGTAGCAAGAGGAAGAAGATGGCTTCCATACCCACTTGAAGAACATGACTTCTATATCTTCCATGGATGACCGTGAGAAGCACAATAAGACTAATTGGAACAGAAAAATCCATACTAGAGTAGAGACCCATTTGGTTACCAGGTAGACTGGACCCAATCTCCTCTACAACCACCACAAAGGATGATAGGTGCTTAGGGGACAAGTAAATCAATTTAAGAAACCCTTGAAGATTCTAGATCTGGATCTGTTTCGTTACAATTTACAAAAGTCCTAAACAAAGGACTGGAAATCTGCCCAAAAAATGGCAGAGGCAAAGTTATACAAAGACAACAGTAAACTACCACTTATTTAAGGTTGAAGAAAGACAGAAAAATCTACATGTATTGATTGGTGATCCTCACCAAAAGAGTGTCAATGTTATGCAGGGAAAAATGTTTGAGCAAATTCAAAAAAAAAAAAAAATCTTATACTCAAACTTCATTCCAATTAATAGACAAAAAGGCAATCAGAGAACCAATAGCCAAACTAAATCAACTCTAATCTGATCAATAACCGTAGTTAGCAGTAGGAAACTGAAAATGTCAACCCAACAGAACCAGTTCCTTTCCTAATATACCAAAAAAAGAAATATTTTCGTCTCTATAGCATAGTTACCACCCAAACCACCAAAAGCATTCAACCTTCTCTGGTTAGAATTCGTAAAGAATCCTTTGCAAGTTTAAGGCAACAATAACGAATGCACTTTGGTATACTCAACTCCTAGTAGTGACCATTTTGGTTGAACTTAACATTGCAAGAAATACAAGCTTAAGTTGAAGACAAGAAAGAATATATATTAGCCTCACTAGCCAAGATATCAAACACCATAAAAATGCACCCTAAATTGTTCTTGCCCGTTTGACTTTTCCTCCTGTGATCAAGCAAAAGAAACCAGAGAATAACCACTGGCCACACCCAAACCAGAGATTGTTTCTGTTCCAATCCGATATACTTTGCATGTCTAGCCTAGACGTGAAAGAACAGAAAAGTGCCCCACATATTGTTTCTGTTCTGTTTCACTTTCACTCCAAATGAAAAGATAAAAACACAAGACAAATATCAGTGCCCAAATGCAAGCTCATTTCACACTGAAACCTCATGTTCCTATAGGAAAAGTGAAAACAAATTCAGCTGATGAAATATGACTGAAGCAATTATAACAAACCACATAACAGAAAAGAAGAAACTATATACTCTACTCAATCAAATCATCTAATTCTATTTCCTTGTCATCACCTGGATACATTTCCAACAATTCTGGGATTTTGTCAGCATAGCTGGTAACATATCTCTGCAAGAATGACTTATCACTCATGTGAAAACAAATTCAGCTGATGAAATATGACTGAAGCAATTATAACAAACCACATAACAGAAAAGAAGAAACTATATACTCTACTCAATCAAATCATCTAATTCTATTTCCTTGTCATCACCTGGATACATTTCCAACAATTCTGGGATTTTGTCAGCATAGCTGGTAACATATCTCTGCAAGAATGACTTATCACTCATGCTTAGCGCCCATACCACACCAATATCCTCCCCAACCCTATTGTTCGACTTCAAAACCTGCAGAACATTCCACCTAGGACGAATCCTCCCCTCCAGCGAAAAATGAAGGAGCAGGGGATTAGTGATAAGATCTTGACGCTCTAACTTGATTGTGTCCATGCAGAAATTGAGGTTATTGGTCATCTTCTCGTCTGATAAGGATATGATGTAGGGGAATCGCCTAAAGGCTGACCAAATCTCTTCTCCACTCCAACCAAAGCTCATACACAACTCAATCCTCTTGTTCCAACTGGACTCACTCAAGCGCGACAAAGCCGCCACTCCATGGATAAACTTAGGAGAAGAGGGAGGACCAACCCCTATAGACTTAACAGTGCTTACGATAGAAGCAAACCTCCCAGGAGACCGAGTTATGGCTGTTGGTTGGACGAAAATAAGAGTTCCGACACAGCTGTGAGGGACGCCTTCTTGAGCCAATAAATCAAGATTCGCGGTGAGAGATTTCTGGAAACTACGGGAGAATAGCCACGAGTAACGGAAGATACCCTTGACAAATCTCTCTTCACTACCCAAGTACGGCCACAAGAGGCGATGCCTGGCCTTGAGACGATCCAGGGACCTTTGTAGAATGAAGAGATCCTTGGAGATTAGGTCCGGCAGAAGTTGACCCAGAAACCCGATTTGGATCAAGTAGTCTAATTTCGGCCTGAGATTGGGTTCTACCCTACGACGGAGGAGTCTTGGGAACTTTTCGATCGCTTTGCCGATGTGGGTATCGGCAAAGCCGTAAGCTTTGAAGCACTCTATCACTGGTTGAGGATCCCCGAGGCCGATCCCATGGAGGAGCTGCAGCTTCTTGGAGACGGAAACAGCAGATTCTAAGGAAAGCCCACATGAGTCTACGAGGTATCTTTCTCCATATGACAGTGTTGGTGTTGTTGTTGTTGTTGTTGAAGAAGAAGAAGAAGAAGAAGTGGCGTTAAGGGGTGTATAAGAAGGAGAAAGAGCTGCTGGAGGTGCTTATGTTGCCAAGAAGAAATGTTTCTGAATTACTACTCCAAGGGAAAGAAGGCTAATACCGCCCAGAGCTTTTAGGAGAGACAGACACAACTCACAGTCCCCCAACCACCGCCATAGCAATATGTGAAACGGATAAGTCCTAGTGAGTCGAGGACGAAGACATGGGTGGCTGGCTTGCTGGGCGGGCCATGGCCACCCCTGAATTTTCAAAATGTTCAGATATGTCCTTTGAAATTGTGCGTGGTTCCCCTTGATTTGTTAAAATTTTCATATCAGTCCGTTAAAATTATTTTTTTTACATTTAAATTATTTTATTACTTTTAGTGTTAGATACTAAATTATTATTATTATTTATGTTAAATATTTTTTTAAATTTATATTTTTATTATAATAATTGGAATTATGAATATTTTAATATTTATCAAACATCGTTCAATAGATAGTATATAAATAGGGATAAGCACCTTTTTGGGTCCTCAGGTTTCGCGTTTATCCTGCTTCTATACCCGCGAGTTTTCTTGTCCCTTTTAGGTACCCTGGGTTTAATATTTTGGCCCTTTTCTATACCTCGGGCAGCCCGGCCGATGACGTGGCCAGTTGCCGGGGCAGACATGACACGTGTCACTCTCCAATAGGGCCACGCTGGCAAAAAAAAGTGAGGCCCACATTATCCCACAGATTTTTATTTTCCAAAAAATCGAAAATTCTTTTTCATATTTTTAAAATCCCTTACCGGCTGGTTGGCCCAATTTTACGCCGGTTCGCCTCGCCTTACCAGTTTAAACAACCCCACCAACCCACATCAATTTAAACAAACCCATTCACCCAGATTTTTTTCTTTTTATCTTTTTTTTCCTCTTCTTCTTCCTCCCCACCCACGATTCCCCCTTTTTTTTTTTCTTCTCTTCCTTCCTCTCCCCTCCTCTTCGCGCGACACCCACACCACCGGTTCACCCGTTCCCATCGTTTAAAAAGTTAAAACTCAGACATCGATTTCCCTTTTCCTTTCCCAATTTTAATAAAAAAATCCATCAAACTTTTCATCTAAAAGACATCGTCCTCTACAAATTGATGAGCATTCTCTAGTAGACCTTTAGTATAATGGATCAATAATAACATGCTATATTTTCAAAGTTTCCAGACACAATCCCATCCAAAAAAAAGGTGAACATCAAACTAACAAACAAAATAGAATTAATGAAATTATTCTTACAAACTATCAACAACCCCAATTGAAAACAAATCCACTGATTAAACAAATGTCTCAATTGAAACATATCAACAAAATGAATTAATTTTACAACCTGGATTATCCAGCTATTGATTATTCCCTTCTGCGTGGAATCAAAAACCCTCTTCCACCCTTTTACTCTGTCTCTTCTCACTCCCCTTCCCTCCCCTTTTCAAACCCATACCACGTGAGCTGAAAGCCAAACCCGAAGAAAACCCCAAAACCCGAACCCGACAAGTAAAACGAATAGAAGGGGAAGAGAGAAAGAGAGAGATGGCGATGGATCTGGACGCGCCGGCGGCTGGCTCGTCTTCTTCTCCGGCAACCTCCAACTCTCCGGCGAAGCCCACGCCTCAAGTTCACGTCACCACTGGCTTCAAAAGGCGGAGCAAGTGCAAAAGTTTAATGATTTTTTTTATTGAAAGTGAGTTGGTGGGGTTGTTTAAACGATGGGAACGGGTGATCCAGTGGTGTGGGTGGTGTGGGTGTCACGCAAAGAGGAGGGGAAAGGAAGGAAGGAAGAGAAGAAAAAAAAAAGGGGGAATCGTAGGTGGGGAGGAAGAAGAAGAGAAAAAAAAAGATAAAAAGAAGAAAAATCTGGGTGAATGGGTGAATGGGTTTGTTTAAATTGATGTGGGTTGGTGGGGTTGTTTGAACTGGTAAGGCGAGGCGAACCGGCGTAAAATCGGGCCAACCAGCCGGTAAGGGATTTTAAAAATAGGAAAAGAATTTTCGATTTTTTGGAAAATAAAAATCTGTGGGATAATGTGGGCCCCATTTTTTGCCAGCGTGGCCCTATTGGAGAGTGACACGTGTCAGGTCTGCCCGGGCAACTGGCCATGTCATCGTTCGGGCTGCCCGAGGTATAGAAAAGGGCCAAAATATTAAACCCGGGGTACCTAAAAGGGATAAGAAAACTCGAGGGTATAGAAACGGGACAATCGCGAAACCCGAGGACCCAAAAAGTTGCTTAACCCTATATAAATGATACATGAACTCTGTACTCATGTGGGTGAATGGGTGCTTGGTTTTTCTTCCCAGATTGGTTCAGTTAGCAGTCTTACTGCTCTTTGCTCTTTGTCAGGGACTGCTACTTGCATGGGACTATGGAATTCGGTTGCTGCAGGTTGAGAGCAATTCGGCTTTAGCAGTGGGATTTGTCCATACTGGAGTGTCCAGGTTTCATCCACTGGCAGCTCTGGTGCATGATATTCGCCTGTTAGTTGCAAGACAAGGTTGAACTTGCTCAGTTGCTCTGTCGCTGATTTTTTGGCGAAGCTAGGTTGTAATCAGTCTTCCCCTCTTTCTATTTGGTCTTCTCCCCCTCCAGAACTTTATCCTCTCCTGTTATCTGATGTTCAAGGGGTCGCCTCTTTGCACCCCTGAGTTGTACTTGATATTCTATTATATGTAATCTTCCTTTGCACCAAAAAAAAATAAATAAATGATACATGAACATTAATTTCTAGCCCCCTATGAAAAAAAATTCTGAATTGTGAAGAGCAACAATAACAATACGGTACCATGTTAACTCTATGTTTTTAGTCTTCTCCCATATCCACTAATGTAAGCTGTTGAACTAATTGTGTGGTTCAGATATTTTTTTTTTATAAAACTGTGATATACGTATTTTAGAAGGCGGTGTAACACGGAGAAACCTGACTTACAGTCTAAAAGGGTAAAATTATTAGACAGTAGTAAAGCCTCTACAGGTTGAGGACTACGCAGTTGGACACCCCAGTTCCTCAACTCCCGAGGAATGCCCATTGTCCCCCATGAATTGCAGGGCTAGCTGTATTTGGCCTTTTTTTTACTCTTAATAAGTCAACGTGTCCTCATGCTATTTGAAATTAAGGAAACACAGCGCAAAATTAATCATTGATAATTTCTTTCATATTATTTTTTAGTGAACATTTATTAATTTTGATTCACTAACTTGTACTATGTTTGTTGTGCTTTGATGTGATGCGTACTAATACTATGATCTACTAACAATGGAAGTATATTTTATCATCTTGATACGGAGCATAATTTCGAAATTATTAGTAGTGTTGCTCTTAATTTTTTGTGCCCTCATCAAACAACAGTATCAAGAACAACATAGCAACTAGACAATGCAATTCCTATCAGATTTTGCAGAAATGAGTCCAAGTCAAGTTTTTAAGCAGAAGTTTGAGGCAATGTTCAATAACTGATATAACCGGGGAAAAATAGAGATTGGAATCCAACAATAAAGCATGAAGCTAGATGAGAAAAATAGGATTTATTGAATAATCAATAGATTTTTCAATGGAGGAGGAGTGTACAGTAGAGAAAAAAGGTTTTCCTAGGGTTCTCCTAACTTAAGGCAGCTGGAAAAATTCTGGAGCTCCCTCTGTTTCGTGTCTCGTTTCATGTCCTTCTCTCTCCTTCTTTTTGGTATTTATAGGCAGCTGAGGTGACCTAAATCAGACGGTCAGGGTTCCTCTACTCCATCTTGATCTAACGGCTGAGAGGGAAGTGCTTGCCAGCTGTTAGTCCAGCTGTCATGCACTACAGCTTCTGGGTCCTTCTATTAGTGGGTTGGGCCTCCTCTTCATGGGCTTCATTGATCTTTCGGGCCTTTTAAATTGGGCCCCCATATTGAGACATATCAATAGCCCTCCAAATGGCCGAGCTTCGAAGAAGGTTGGGCATTTGCTTCAATGACGTTGGCGTCATCGAGTTAGTGGAACATGCTTTTGAGAGGACTGCCTTATTAAAAACCTTATCAAGAAAAACCCTGTAGGATTAAAACTTGATGAAGGAAAAAAAAGTGCAGCACGAGTTCCATTCTTCTTCATTTTTTCTTCAGTTGGTTCTTCACAGGGTTCAGCCCCCTGTTTGTCCCCTCTGCTTCTAGTTCACTCCAGGGACCATGCCCTCTGTATGTCTTTAGTTAATTCAAGGCCTTGTTCAGGGTTCATCTCCCTCTTTGCCTTCTGGTTTCTGTTCACTCCAGGGACCATGCCTTCTGCATGTCTTTAGTTGATTCATGGCATTATTCAAGGTTCAGTCCCCTGTTTTCCATCTGGTAAGCGGCTCTCCATGCCGTACATGGTGAAAAATTTAAGTGGCAGTGACAACGTTGTATCCTTATGTGGTGGCAACTTCCCTCTCAGTTGAAAGGTGTCGGAACTCTGGAACTCTCATAGTTCCCTTGCACCCTTCTCTTAGGGTTCTTATTCTCTTCTTTAAACGTTCAAGGAAGTTTCCATTACTTTGGTAAGCTTACAAATTCACTTGAGATCAAGATCACCAGTTTATGCTTCGGCACCGTCGAACCTTTTGCACAGAACTCTCTAGGTCTTCTCGCGTTGGCACTCTTTAGGCCTTTGCGATTTGTGAACCTTCTTAGAGCCTTAGTGCTTTATGGGTCCTAAGGGGCCGTACGCATCTTATGACATCTCGCCCTAAAGTTTCATCCTTATACTTTCCCAAAGTAGGAAACTTACTCTTGATCGGTTTATTTGTATTGGCAGTTATTCATGCCTTTGTGAAGGTATCTTTGAGGTTCCTTTTGGCGGACAACTGAGGGAGTGTTACCGGACCACTGATCCCTTAGGGATCAGGAATTTTCTTGTTTGTCTCCAATTTACCATTTATTTTAGGAGTGCATTTTGTACCCTTTTACGTTTATTTCTGGGTGTGTTTTCTGCACCCCTTTGTGTTTCCTTCTAGTTATGCTTTATGCACCCTTTTATATTTTCTTTTTGGAGGAAGACCCTATTGAGGGCAACTCTCAGGGTCCCATCTCCTTGTATTTTAGGCTTGAGCATTGGCTCTTGGCCTTTGTCCTTCAGGGTTTTTTAGACCCTATTGTTCTGCTCTAATGAGGGTTCATGCAGATTCCGTACAGATTTCTGCCAACTTTATTCCAGCGTCTCTTCTGGGTATGCGTTCTGCACCCCTCTTACGTTCTCATTTGGGTGTGATTTTTGCACCCCTTTATGTTCTCTTCTGGGTGTTCTTTTTGCACCTCTTTATATTTTTCTCTTGGAGGAATACCTTACTAAGGGTGAATCTCAGTGGTCCCATCTCCTCAGGGTCTCGTCTGTTCCATTCCAGTGAGAGTACCGCCTGCTGCTTCTGCGCAGGTTCTATTCCAGCATCTCTTTTGGGTGTGCTTTAGCTCCCAATTAATGTTTTTTACTTCTCCTGTTTAGGTTTTCGTCATCTCAGGTCCTTTATAGCTTCTCTCCAGTTCTTCATGCCCCTTGACCTATCAAGGTGAGTCCTTTCTGCCTGGACTCTCTTGGTGGGTGTGGGTTCAGTATTCATTCCTTCTTAGATATCTCCAAGGTATGGCCTTTTTGTCGTTCCTCTCAGGTATACGTTCAGTATCCCTTTAGCCTTCAAGGCAGCTCCTTTCCTCTAGGTACCCTCTGGGGGGTACTTGTAGACCTTCAAGATGCCTTCTTTTGCCTAAGGTCCACCTTCTAGGCATGCTTTCTGCACCCTTTCCATATTCTCATCTCGGTGTGCTTTTTGCACCCTTTTATGTTCTCTCATGGGTGTACATTATGTACCCCTTTGGCCTTCAAGGTAACTCCTTTCCCTCTGGGTACCCTCTCGGAGTACTTGTAGACCTTCAAGGCATCTCCTTTCACCTGAGGTGCATCTTCTAGGTGTGCTTTCTGCACTCTTTTAATATTCTCCTCTGGGTGTGCTTTTTGCACCCCTTTAGTATCTTTTACTGCTTCTGCTTAGGTTTCCTCCAGCTCGGGTTCCTGCCAGCTTCATTCCAGCGTCTCTACACTTAGTTGGGATGTTCTTTCTCAGCGTTCCGCCTCCTCTAGACGCCTTTTGGAGACTCCATTTAGAGCTTGGCACCCTTACAGAGTCCTGGCTGCTCATCGAGCAGGGTTCCATCAGCATTCTGACCGCTTGTTAGCATTCCTCCATAAAAAGGAAACATTTAATTAGGATGAATAAACATGTATTCAGCAACACATCACTCAAGCCAATATCAATATAAAAGATAAAAAATTATTTAGACAACAACAGAATAAAAAATGATATATTTTGGGCCCCTGGGCCTTAGAAGGTGATGGATTTGCTTGAACACCGAGGGTTCCGACAGCTTCTGGTCGGATCTAACGGGATTTGTGCAGATCTAACCTAGATCTGACCAAATCGGGCTTAGATCTGGCCAGATCTAAGTGTGTTTGAGGCGGATCTAGCTCCTCGTCTTCTCTGAACGCTGAAGGAAGCTTGGCGTGGTGGTTGTAGCCAGATTCAACCCTGTTTCCACGCTCTCCAGCCACTGGTTGGATGCCGACAACCAGATCTGGTCTTGATTCATTGTTCTCCTCCCCTCCATGTTAGATCTAACTAAGATCTTGTTGGATCTGACTGCACATGGCTCGGATCTTGGTAGATCCAGAACTCTCAGAGGTAGATTTGGTAGTTTTCTCGTTCAAAACTTCATAGACATGAAAGGTGGAATTTTTACTCAATTTTTTGGGAAATTTTGAGCATAGCTTTTTGTTAGATCCCCACAGACGACGCCAATGATATAACCAGGGAAAAATAGAGATTGGAATCCAACAATAAAGCATGAAGGTAGATGAGAAAAAAATAGGATTTATTGAATAATCAAGAGATTTTACAGTGGAGGAGGAGTGTACAATAGAGAAAAAAAGTTTTTCAAGGGTTCCCCTAACTTAAGGCGGCTGGAAGAATTCTGGAGCCCCTTCTGTTTCGTGTCCCGTTTCATGTCCTTCTCTCTCCTTCTTTTTGGTATTTATAGGCAACTGAGGTGACCTAAATCATACGGTCAGGGTTCTTCTGCTCCATCTTGATCTAACGGCTGAGAGGGAAGTGTTTGCCAGCTGTGAGTCCAGCTGTCATGCACTATAGCTTCTAGGTCCTTCTATTAGTGGGTTGGGCCTCCTCTTCATGGGCTTCATTCATCTTTCGGGCTTTCTAAATTGGGCCCTGAGACATATCAATAACATTTTCTTGCATCAATATTTATGATGACGGTTAAATATATAAGAAGTATCATACTTGGTTAAGATTAGATTACATGGATTTTTTTTCTTATATGTATATAGAGTTGAAGTTCCTGATGGATGCACATGCACCCTTTGAAAGAAGAGATAGATTGTTGCCATCTTCCGGAGCCATATGCCCGTAAAGGGTGTATCTAGCTTTTTTATGTTTTTTTTTTTTTACTTCAAGAGCAATCTCATGCCTAGTTGAAACTGTATTTGATTCATAATGTTGTTGTTAACGTTTTGTGCAATCAGCATCAGCAAATTAATAGTCTGCGTGTTTGTATGCATTATCGTGAACAACATAGGCATGGACATTGGATCAACTTACAACACACGGATAACTCTTTATCGACCATACAAGTTATAGTCTCTTTATTCATATGGAATGTTTTCATTTCATTAACTACTGTCTCTTTAATATGTTATATCCTCTGTCCGTCGCATATCATTGGTGACTTTGCGATCCCACCAAGGAGATGAGCAAATCTCTTTTACCAACATAACAGTAGTATAAGAAGGAGGTTCATGAATTTTTGTGAGTGTGGCAAACTCGAGAGGCACAAAACGCTTGTGTGGTGCAGGATTAAAATTAGAATGAGTAAATCGCATAAAACGCTTGTCTGAATAAGGTGAACTACCCGAGACCCCCTAAAAGGGACGAAAAATAAGAGTATAAACCCGTAAAGGGACAAAAAATAGTACAGACACCAAACGATACTTTTGAAATAGTACAAACCCTATATATGCGATTTACCCAAGGTTGTTAACCCCGACCCAGCCATCGACCAGGCCTAGCTTAGGGGTCACGAGAACCGGGGTTCAACCGGATGCCAATCGAGCTGCGTTTGGAACACTGGACGGGACAGTGTTCAGGGGATTGGACTGGACTGGACTGGACAATGGTTTTGTTCCCTCCAACGTTTGGTATGCTGTATACTAAATAGGAATGTTGTGTTGAACAACGTTTGGTTAACTGTGAACTGGACTGCACTAAATGTAAAAATGACTATATTGCCCTCAGGTATGGAAACTGTTTTAGTGTAAAACCATATAGATAAATACCAATATATATTTCTTATTTCTATTATAATTATATCATTAAAAAATGAATAAAAAATTATGATGCTATAACTATAGAAATTTTAACATAATGAATTAAATAATAAACTAAAATGGTGTGACATATTAAATCCAATAGCTTCAACATGTCTTAATCTTAAAAAAAAAAAAAATACTACAAACTCCTTCAACTTAAGGTAGTAGATACAATAAATACTCCATAAATATAATTTATGATACTAAACACAATGCATAGTCCATAAACATAGAATTATCCTAATAATAAGTAGCGATATAAGGAGACCAAGTAAAACTCCTATAAGCAAAATGAGCATTTGGTTCATGAAAACTTGTCCACCAATTTGTGCATTGTGCAACCGTTTGCTATGCATTGGAACATTGTGCGCATATGCCATAGAGTTGGTCATTGGAATATTAGTCTCATATGCCATCGAATTGGTCGCAATTGGAGGAAATTGGTCACAATTGTCATAAATCCACCGTTGCTCACTTGAAATATAGGCCGCATTTGCTTCTTCTATGGTTTTATACCCTTTGAAAGTGGCACTTGGGAAGCCATTGGTAGACAATTTCACAGTTTTCCAATTGTCAAAAACCCCATTTTGTCTCCCATTGAACTCCACTACAAAGATGCAATTAATTCCAAGCAAATGACAAAGAAGCAACCTAATAAAAAGCCATACACTCCACTGCCCAACACATTTAATGGCCAACAAATCAGAAGCAAACTAATAGCACAAAGGGAAACTAGCAAACCATCAAACCAAGAACAAATCACAGCCTCAAAACCATCAAACAAACAAGTCATACCTAATAAACCATCTATATATATATATATTATAATCATCCTCCATCCATCCAAATACATACATCATAAAGATATTTACCCGAACCAAACCATGAATATTGAACATGATTGGTTAACATCCAAAATGCATATGCTATGACATAACATACTAGGCAGACATCCAAAATCGCATAGCAAAATGACTTGACAGTTTTCTACTGCCGAATATGTGCAGAAACTAAACTGCAGTACTAATAATATTATAAAGTGGCAGCATAATCACTCCCCAAGCAAACTCATGACAAATTCTAACTTCTGGTCTTCATCCAACTCCCAGAAATACACAGCATATTCTGGATGCATGCACATCTTCTTCACCACCTTGACAGCTTGGCTTACAGTAAGTCCCATTTTCTTGAACTCTTCACCCAACACACGTCTTTCATCTTTTCCCACGATGGCAGAAGCTAGATGCTTCATATTCCTGTCTTGCTGCTCTATTCCACCAATGATAGCATCCGTTAATGCCCACATAGCATCAGTACTGCTTGCTTTCCTCTTCCTACTCCCACATGAACCACTAGTCACCATAGAAGTATCATTGGCCTGACCATCATTCACAGAAGGCGTATCTGTAGGACCAACATAATTAACACCAATGGCAGCATTAGAAGTACCCCCAACAACATTAGAGGTACCTCCAGCAGCATTAGACACCATCATAGTGTCTCCAACCTCTTCTTCCATAGCTGCTTCTGGTACCTCAGCATTAACTCCTGTTGCCCTATCATGCCCAAAGATTTCCTTCAGCCTAGGATACGGTGGGAAAGCAATACTACAGATATAGGCTCTGTTTGGAAATTTCTGCAGCAATAAACATATTGTTAGCAGAACGATTAAGTGTAGAAACTAATGAATCTTGACACATGAAACTGAAAATGAACTATCTCTTAAAACAAAAACTGAAACTAGTTCTGAATATGAAATCTGAAACTTAAACTAAAAATTAAACATGAAGTAAGAGTCAAGCATAAGAAATTTGAAATTCAAATAAGAAAATAATACCAGCAAGTATTCATCAAGGATGTCCTGGCTGTCAACAACAACACACAGCCTAGCATCATCCCATCCAAATCCAGAGTAGTTAGCCATGTCAGCAGCCACACTGTACTTTTGTTTCAGCCTCTTCATTTTATTTTTGGCATGTTTCTGTCCAATTTTAGCATTTGGGATTCTAACAGTTAGCTTAGCAACAATGATGCCAATAGGCCCAGGCCTAAATTGGCCAGCATCAACTCGATGGCCATCAACCACCAGCTCCTCTAATATGTCAACAATAGCAACCTCCTCTTCAGAAGTCCACACTCTCCTATCTCCCATGCCTACAACCTACTGTAATATTTATATGCAACACACAAAAAAGCTACTAAAATTGTAATGCAAAAAACTGAATCATCAAACATTAAGAAGTTGGAGAAGTTAAGTTGTTACAAATACAATAATGTCTGAATAAAACATGTTCACTTTATTACAAGTACCACAATGCCATAAAAAGCAATGAATATATTACAAGGAAAAATTCTGAATACAATCCAGCCAACACATTATCCAATAGAAAATTTCAATAATCCAGCGAACAAATTAAGAAAAGAAAGTTCTCACAATTCAGCAAACACATCATCGAGTGAAAAATTCTGAATACAATCCAGCAAACACATAATAACAAAGCAGCTACTATCACGAATTGTTAAAGGAAATGCACCCTAAGTCATGTTATGAGTGGCTCTCCACTCATCATACATCCTTTGTGCAAGTGCATCCCTTGCAGCTGTCCATTCCTCACTTGGTAGGACAGTTGCAATTATTTCAGGTGGAGTATCTTCCTCTCCAACAGGAATAGCATCACCAACAATAGGAGTATTCTCCTCCGTATCAATTGCCATGTTAGTCCTAATAAAATTATGCAATAGACAGCAAGCCATTATTATTCTACCCTGAATTTTAATTGGATAAAATGAAGGGCTCCTAAGGATTGCCCATCTCTTTTTGAGCAACCCAAAACTACGTTCAATGGTATTCCTCGCCTGTGCATGCTTCTTATTGAAAAATTCCTCCCGGTTTCTTGGCATTCTTGGACCACTAGTTGCCCACTCCTTAAGGTGATAACGAACACCTCTATAAGGATCAAGGAAACATTCACCATTAGTGTAGCCAGCATCAACCAAATAGAAATTACCTATAAGGCAACATATATATTCTATTAAGTTATGCTATTATACTACCAAAATTGATGTATTTAGGAATTTATATGCAAAAGCCTACCCTTAGGGACTTGTAACCCATTTCTCCTTGTGACAACATCACGTAATACCCTTGAATCAGTAGCTGATCCTTCCCATCCAGGGAACACAAAGACAAAATTCATCTCCCTATTACACACACCTAGTACATTAGTTGAGATATTACCCTTCCTAGTTCGATACCTTAGTTTATCATCTTCTGGGACAGTAACATCTATGTACATTCCATCTAATGCACCTAGACAACCCTTAAACCATTTCCACCTAGGATCAGTGCAGCCTTCAAGGACAGGTTCTGTTTTGGCAAACAAATCTGATTGGACTCGAATGACTGACTTTAAAACAGAATGAAAGTTTCTACTGATTGTCTCACCAGACCTAGTAAATTTAGTTTGGAGGGGCCTATTCTTTTCATGATGAGCAAGTATATAAGTGAATGTTGCAACCTGTTCCTCTATTCCTACTTCACCATTTGTAGACAACCCCCCTTTAGTCCTAAGTAACTCACATAGCCTAGCAAATGCATTCATATCCATCTTAAGGTTCCATATGCAATGATCATCTGATGTTCGACACATTCTCTCAATTACCCCTCTCCTAGCTTTATAGAGTGAAAATGTTCTATCTATCAATGGCCTCTTACTACCACCCCTTTGATTTTCCTCATGCAAGTACGCAATTACAAACATAGCACAATGCAATGGAAACTCAAACTGCAGCCTTGAAATCACATAAATCACGGCAGCGATTTTGGCACGGCGATTACGGTCCATTTCAGTCTAGACAACAAATAAACAAAGCAAAAATGAGTAGCAACAAATGGATACTACTTGCATTAGCTGTAGCAGCATACACAAGAACAAATTAACAATAAAATTATATAACTATACATATAACTATGCAACAATATGGTTCACCATCAAATTAGCAAGAATATTCCACTATACACAATCACGGATTAATAAGAACATGATTTCACACACATCATATAAGTATACTTGCAAACATCACACACATCGGACTTGAATGAATGAGTATACTTACTTCAGTCAAAGTCCAAGTTTCACAAAGACTTGATGCTGCTGTTACACAAATGAAGACAACGTGAGTTTAGTGCTTTCATTTTAATACAAAGCATAACACATTACCAAATGCAAATATCAACTTTCATCTCAATAAAAAAATGACATCAGATGCTAGTAAAAAGAGTAATCAATTGGAAACTATTAATACCCCGAAGTTAATAAATTCCTATCACAAAACAAAAAACTTTTTGTAGCATGCTGTCTTATCATGGATGGGTAAAAGAGACAGAATAGGGGGTAGAGTTACTAGCTACAAGCTATATTACACAACTTAAGATCATATTCAACAGCCTAAAAGTTAAAACTCAAATATGGATATATGGCATGAAATATGGATTGCATCACAAAATCAAGAACAACAACATCATCCACATAGTCCAACTAAATCCTTAGTTATAAAAGAAACCTTGTTAATATTCACATACCTTACTGCTATTCTGTCACAAACTCTATTTCTCTCCCAACACAAAACTGTAACACAGTAACACATAACTAGATTCAAATTATGTAATAAACAGGAAGTATAATTCACAACAACAGAATAGGATAAGGAAAAAGCCAAAGCGAAGGAGAAGAGAGGAAGAAGGGGATTTATCAAATTAGGGATTTGACTAAAAATTAGGGATTTTTTGTTTTTATTCATTGCACAACATAAGAATACAAAGAGGAGAAGAATAATAAAAGAAGAGAAGATAAAAAAAATGGGTTTATTAATTTATAGTTACGGTTTTAGAAAAAAAATTGGGTTTAAAATTAGGGTTAGGGTTTATTAAAATTGGGGATTTGACTGATTTTGGGTTATGATGTAGAACCTAGAAAGTGAAAGAGGAAGAGGGAAAAAATTTAGAAGAAGAGAAGATAAAAGAATGGGTTTATTAAATTATAGTTAGGGTTTCAAAAAATTGGATTTAAAATAGGGTTAGGGTTTATAAAAATTGGGGATTTGATGGATTTTTGGTTATGATGTAGGACCCAGAAACTAAAATAGGAGGAGGAGACGAATTCGGAAGAAGAGAAGATAAAAAAACGGTTTATTAAATTATAGTTAGGGTTTCAAAAGAATTGAGTTTAAAATTAGGATTAGGGTTTATAAAAATTGGGATCTGACGGATTTTGGTTTACAATCCAGAACCCAAAAAGTCGAAGAGGAGGAGGAGAAGAAGAATCGAACAATACATGGAGAAAGAGAGAAGAACATTTGAGGAAAAAATAACACAAACCAGAAAAAAATTAAAATATGAATTGAAGAAAACAAAGACAATAAGAAACAAGAGAGAAGGAGAAGGAGAAGGAAAGAAGGAAGAGAAGAAGAAAAAGAAGAAGAGGAGGAGAAGATTTTGAAAGGTGAGGCTGAAGCAAGAAAAAAATTGAAAAGGAAAAAAAAGGAAGAAGAAGGCTCGTGGAGAAAATGACCTTGGCTGCGCAGGAGTGAAAGCGAGAGAGAGAGGATCGTGGAGAAAATGAAAATTGTGGAGGATGGCTAGGGTTATATGAGTGGAGGGTAGTTTTGGATTTAGAAAATATGGTGGGGATATTTTGGGAATGGAAAATCAGTGGACGGAACCAATTGCCCTGGACGGAACCAAGTCCAATCCCCTGAACACTGTTTTAGTGGAAAACCATATAGATAAATATGGACTGGACTGGATAATGGTTCTGTTCGCTCCAACATTTGGTATGCTGTATACTAGATAGGAATGTTGTGCTGAACAACGTTTGGTTAGCTGTGAACTGGACTGGACTAAATATAAGAACGACTGTATTGCCCTTAGGTATGGAAACTATATATATTTCTTATTTCTATTATAATTACATCAATAAAAAATGAATCAAAAATTGTGATGCTATAACTATACAAATTTTTACATATTGAATTAAATAATAAACTAAAATGGTGTGACATATTAAATCCAATAGCTTCAACATGTCTTAACCTTAAAAAAAAAATACTACAAACTTCTTCAACTTAAGGTAGTAGACACAATACATACTCCATAAACATAACTTATGATACTAAACACAATGCATAGTCCATAAACATAGAATTATCCTAATAATATGTAGCAACTTAGTTGTACATCTTCATAAACATAGAATTTCCTAATAATAAGTAGCGATATGCTTTTACATCTTCATAACAATGAACATTATAAGGAGACCAAGTAAAACTCCTATAACCAAAATGAGCATTCGGTTCATGAAAACTTGTCCACCACGTTGTGCATTGTGCAACGGTATGCTATGCATTGGAACATTGTGCGCATATGCCATAGAGTTGGTCATTGGGATATTAGTTGCACATGCCATCGAATTGGTCGCAATTGGAGGAAATTGGTCACAATTGTCATAAATCCACCGTTGCTCACTTGAAATATAGGCCGCATTTGCTTCTTCTATGGTTTTATACCCTTTGAAAGTGGCACTTGGGAAGCCATTGGTAGACAATTTCACAGTTTTCCAATTGTCAAAAACCCCATTTTGTCTCCCATTGAACTCCACATAATATTTAAACCTAGCCATTTAAGAAAAAACCTGCCAAAAGCCAAACAATTCATTGCCCAACATAATTAATTCCAAGCAAATGACAAAGATGCAATTAATTCCAAGCAAATGACAAAGAAGCAACCTAATAAAAAGCCATACACTCCACTGCCCAACACATTTAATGGCCAACAAATCAGAAGCAAACTAATAGCACAAAGGGAAACTAGCAAACCATCAAACCAAGAACAAATCACAGCCTCAAAACCATCAAACAAACAAGTCATACCTAATAAACCATCCATATATATATATATCATAATCATCATCCATCCATCCAAATACATACATCATAAAGATATTTACCCGAACCAAACCATGAATATCGAACATGATTGGTTAACATCCAAAATGCATATGCTATGACATAACATACTAGGCAGACATCCAAAATCACATAGCGAAATGACTTGACAGTTTTCTACTACCGAATATGTGCAGATACTAAGTTGCAGTACTAATAATATTATAAAGTGGCAGCATAATCACTCCCCAAGCAAACTCATGACAAATTCTAACTTCTGGTCTTGAAAGGTGAGGCTGAAGCATGAAAAAAATTGAAAAAGGAAAAAAAAGAAGAAGAAGACTCGTGGAGAAAATGACCTAGACTGCTGCACAAGAGTGAAAGCAAAAGGGAGAGAGAATCATGGAGAAAATGAAAATTGTGGAGGATGGCTAGGGTTATATGAGTGGAGGGTAGTTTTGGATTTAGAAAATATGGTGGGGATATTTCGAGAATGGAAAATTACTTCTCCAGGGCACTTGGTTCCGTCCACTAATTTTGCGTTGGACAAAAATTCTAACTTTAGTCCATTGTGCTTTGGACTGAATCCACCCAAAAAATCCTGGCCCACGACCCAAACACACCCCCGATTGGACCAAGTACCCTCGCGCCTGTCCCTTCCACCCGTTCCTAACGCAGCCTAAGGGGTAAAAAATAGTTCCCTAATTTTTCAAGACTAATTAAAAAAAAAACATAATAAGATATTCAATCCAAATCAATATTCTAAATGTGAACAAATACTTAAAATGTCAAGAACAATTATCTATTATGAACACTTTTGTGGATCAACGAAAATTCACAATTAATGATTTTTTTTAACATCACAATTAATGAAATAGTACAAAATATTTTCATTTTTAGGGAGATGAAAGAGGACTAGTAAGAGAGAAATTCTTAATTGTTAAGTACTCTAATTCTACCACATAAATGAGTGAGTTAATTGTTAGCACCAATTAATTTTTGATTTTGACACATGGACATTACCAGGTTAGAATTTTCAAATTGGCCACATAAATGAGGACAGGGCAAAAAAGGAAAGTTGGGTTTATAATTTGGAAATTAGTAATTTTTGAGTTGTTTCTATTTGGACTTCCAACATTATATGACACTAATTTTTTTTTTTAAAAGAGGGAGTTTCAGCAACCCGGTAAACCCGTATCCGGGTCTGACAAAACCGGAAAACCCGGAGCGACCCGGGCGGGTCTTTAAGACACAAGACCCGGATGGCCATTTGTACCGGCCTAGCCTCCGGATCCCTGTTAACCCGGTTGAACTGGTTGTGAAACGCCCCGACCCGTATTTACCGTACACAGTAAACACGTGCCGGAACTGTGACAACCCGACCAATCAAACCCAGCATACATTGCATAAAACATAAACCCTGGCTCAACAGCCCAAAAATATAAACATCAATATGGCCCTACGGCCCAACATCAGTAGCATCATAACTGGCCCAACGGCCCAACAACAATAATAATCAGCACAGCGGAAGACTTAACTAGATGCACAGCGGAAGACTTAAGACTCACATGACAACATATGCAAAGCCCAATGCAACTAATGGATCCGAGTCCTGTCCAAGGGATGACGCCGCAGCCTGTCTGGAATGCAATATACCTGAACAACAAATAACTCAACCTACGGGATGA
>JAKUCV010005739.1:4322-15047 GCA_028386065.3 Turnera subulata | reverse complement strand
TTTTTTTTTCCTTCTCTTCTTCTTCCTCCGGCTGCTGCTCCTTTTAAACCGTGAAAATTACTGTTCATCTTGTGATTTTACTATGCAGCATGTGATTAGCCAATAATTCAAGCGGGTCCGATCCGGACCAGAAAATAACTGATACCCCCTTAGTTATTTTCCGGTGTGATTTTCCGAGAAATTCCGAAACCTGAAAAATACCAACTTAGTTCCGAAAAATCCGCGGGAAAATCACGAGCGCGGGAAAACACTCGGATTCGAAAAACTACTCCCGATTTACCTTGAATTAATTACCCAAGATTAATTCAACAGTAAATCACGGTAAAACAATTTCTACAGTCCCGGTAAAAATCCAAAATTTTACCCGGGCTGTTACAGGTTGGGCCGGTCTGATTTTAACAACATTGGATTTACCCCGAATTTATTCCTTTTATGCACTTCGGATAGCCCGGGAGATGATGTAGCCATCAGCTCGAGCATACTGAACAAATATCATGATTCTATAAGTGCTAAATAAGAAAAATATGGATTTCACTTTATTTCTCAAATATCCTAATGGATCCCACAAAAATTACCATGCGGCACTAATTGTATTGTACCCCGTGTTAACTCTATCACGCCATTTTTAGTTGAAGTCTATTCGAAATTTGTGGCACCGTGAGTTGCCCCTTAGTTAATTAAAATAAAATGAAAATGTTACATTTGAAGTCTATCATACCATTTTCGTTCATTATTGGAAGAACTCGAGGAGTCAATTGGCATAAATTATAAATGTTAAATGCTTAATGAAATATCAGGAGAGTTGCAAGAACCATTAGAGGCCTCCGTCCAAACGCGCCTCTTTTTTTGACATATGGCAGCGTGTGCTGCACGCATTGTCGACCATGTATTTTTTTTATTATAAAAAAGTATTTTGAATTTTTGTAATACAAATTTAATTTATTAAATTGTTAACAGAAAAAATTTATAAAAATGCTCACAGTAGCAGCAGTGTCTCCTCCCCGACCCACCCAAGAAGTGGTAAATCGTATATTTACGGTTCGTACTATTTCAAAAACATCGTTTGGGAGTCTGTATTTTTTTTGTCCCTTTTATGGGCCTATACTCTTATTTTTCTTCTTTTTTAGGAGTCTCGGGAAGTCCACGTCATTAACGGGGCTGCCGAGACCCCTAAAAGGAACGAAAAATAAAAGTACAGACCCGTAAGAAGGATAAGAAATAATACAGACCCAAAACGATACTTTTGAAATAGTAGGGACACTATATATGCCATTTACTCAAATTGAGGGTTTACCCTTCGTTTCAATAGATTTTAGTTTATAATTTTTAGGGTTTACCCTTGCTTTCAATGGTGGCAGACAAATTCAATCAGGTTCGTATACACAGTTGTTTTTTTTCTTTTATATCCAGTTTTGTCACAATCACTCTGATAAATTGTTTTGTTAATGCCTCCGCTGTTTTTTTTAATCCAAATCTTCAGGCTATAAAACTTGTCAGTTCAATCACTTGGCGTTGTTACTTATTCTCTTGCTTAGGTTTGTCAAATCACATCGATAGATTTCTTCATCTCAATTTTTTTTTAAGCTGTAATTGTTATCAGTACTCTAAGTTATATTATTTTCTTGATTCAGATTGCACTAGTTCATATCAATGATTTTTAGGGTTTAATAAAACAAGAATTAAGAGCTGCTGTGTCCATCCTTCGTTTAAATGGTGGGAGATAAATCTTCTCCAGTATCAGCTTTGCCGATTGTGTCCTCTTCTTCTATAGAGGATGTGGATGATAATTTGTTGGTTAAAATCCTTGTTCGAGGACTCCTCACCTCTCAAAATGCCTTTTAATGTAAAGTGGTGTGTAAGCATTGGCAATCTTTGATCTCTAGCCCCTTCTTTGCCAAGAGTTGGAAGGAATTCCATAAGGTCCACCATCAACCACTACCTTTCACTCTCGTCACCAACCTTATGATTCGAAGTGGATGGGACGACCATTATATCATAAGCAATGTAAAAGATTCAACTATTCCAATCCAAAAAGATTCAACTTGGGGTTCCTGCCTTTTTTCAGGCGTGGAAGGGAGGGACGAGGAAGACACGCCCATGTTCGCATCGCGGCTTCATGTAATGACATGCTTTTATGAGTGGGCGTGGAAGGGAGGGACGAGGAAGACACGCCCATGTTCGCATCGCGGCTTCATGTAATGACATGCTTTTATGTCACTCATCTCTGCCAAAGAATATTAGGAAGAGGGAATACTATATATGCAACCCACTAACCCGGCATTGGGTTGCTCTTCCAGCCTTCCCAACCAGTAATTGCCTCTCCATGACGTAGGGGAACACCCATGTAGGGTTGGTGTGTAAAGAGAACAATTACAGTGTGGTGTGAATTCTTTACAGATGGTCTAGTGATCATAGAAGAGGAGGTTGGGGAACAAGTCCATTCATAGCAGAGGTATTCTCTTCAAAAGCACGTGAGTGGAACGTGATGGAAGTATGGCATCCCAAAGGCTTGGAATTTGTTGGAATTGATCAAGCTTCATTGGAACATGTGTGGTCTGCTGGAAAATGGCAGCAGCAACAAAGTGGAAAGTAAGCATGCTTACTTTTGTTTTTGCATGCGTGTAGTATTAAAAGATGTAATGTTTTGCTATCTATGTTTTTTGAGATGCTAAAACCACGTTTTGTGGTCTGCTTGTACAAGTTGAGTGGTCTAGTGGTGCAACATGCGTGGCATGCGCACACAAGTGCCTATATATATTGCCTATGTAAATTGATTTAAACAATTGAAAGTGAAATGGAAATGGGAATGGTTTCTGAACTTCTTTCACTTCATTGCAAGTTCTGTTGACTTGCTCTAATATAGTTAAACACAAAATTTTGCACCAGCAGCAGCGTTCATATCGTGTTCTTGCAATTCTGGAAAAATTTCTAGAATTCATTTAGGTGAGGTTCTGCCCACCACGCAAAACCATCAATTGGTAGCGGAGTAGCTTCGATCCTACGTGACCGAGAAGAATGGTGTCTGAATGGGTGATTGTAGCAAGGTTGAGGGAAGTTCTTCAACGTTCCGACCCCGAAACAACGACAATCAACATGATGTGCCAGAAGATGGAAGAAGAGTTTGGCCTGGATTTTCCAGGTAGAAAAATGTTCATTCAAACTCAAGTGATCCTGTTCCTGGAAAGTAATGAGTTCAGGAGCAATGAAAATGAGGAGACTGATGAAGATGAAGATGTTGAATCAGAGGTAATAAATGGCTTTGACTTCAACTCAGTTTATGAAAGTGATGAGTTTGTTGGTAAGCATTCTGAAATTGATGAATGTTTTGATGATGATGATTTCCTTGATGAAACTGTTGCTAAAAATGCCATTGAATCTGCGAAAAGTGACGATTCTGGAGTTGCTATTTATGAGAATTTGTGTTTGGAGTTGAAAGGTTACACCAATTACAAGCTAGTTGAAGATGACTGTGGAAATGATGCTTTTGGTATAAAAATTCCTGAAACAGAGGATATTATTCTGATTGAATGTGTTGATGAAAAGTTTTTTGATTGTCTAATTCTGAAAATGAATGAAAATGAAAAACACCAAAAATTCAAAGGCTGGAAAAAGGTTGACAGTGACAAGCTTGAAGATAAGTCAATGGGGTTTTATGATTTATTTGACGCTTCAAATGTCAAGAAGCACAAAAGAAGGTATTCTGTGAAGAAATAGAAAAAGAAAAAAAGATGGAGACATTTTAGGTTTTCTGAAATTGATTGAAGATGAAGATGAAGGGAAGCTTGATCATGGAGGAGTGTTGGAATTGATCAAGCTCATTGGAACATGTGTGGTCTGCTGGAAAATGGCAGCAGCAACAAAGTGGAAAGTGAGCATGCTTACTTTTGTTTTTACATGCGTGTAGTATTAAAAGTTGTAATGTTTTGCTATCTATATTTTTTGAGATGCTAAAACCACTTTTTGTGGTCTGCTTGTACAAGTTGAGTGGTCTAGTGGTGCAATATGCGTGGCATATTGCACACAAGTGCCTATATATACTGCCTCTGTAAATTGATTTAAATAATTGAAAGTGAAATGGAAATGGGAATGGTTTCTGAACTTCTTTCACTTCATTGCAAGTTCTGTTGACTTGCTCTAATATAGTTAAACACAAAATTTTGAGTGATTAAAAATCAGAAAAACCTTGACTGCACCAGCAGCAGTGTTCATATTGTGTTCTTGCAGTTCTGGAAAAATTTCTAGAATTCATTTAGGTGAAGTTTTGCCCACCACGCAAAACCATCAGAATTGGACTTCCAAGACCATAGATATGGATATCATCAGCACAATATGTTTTGCTGGAATGGAAATTTGTTTATTACAAATAGAGCAGATCGTACTATTGTTTGCTTACAATCCATTGGAACCAAACAGTTGCAGAATAATTAGCAAGCCTGAGTATCCCTACTTTGATTGCATGGCCTTTGGGGTTTGCCGTGGCTCTCTCCAATTATTGCAACAATGCTTCTATGACCGGGTTGGTTTTAGGACGGGATATTTCAAAATTTGGCAATTAGAAGACTTGGAGAAAGGAGAATGGAGCTTCAAGAATGAGATTTTCTTTGAAGAATTCGACATGGATGAAAATGACCCTTTGCAACGTGAGATAAGCTATGACCGCGGGCCAAACATAGAAGTTTTGTCATTGGACCCAAATGATGAGAATATCATATTCTTTCATCATGGTTGGTGGCATGGGGGAATAGACAACTTTCTTGAACGGATTTTGTCATGCAATTTACATACTAAAAGGGTAAAATTATTAGACAGTAAAGCCTCTACAGGTCGAGGACTACGCAGTTGGACACCCCAAAACTTCTTTCAATTTGTATTACCAGCGTGCCCTACACCAGTTCCTCAACTCCCGAGGAATGCACATTGTCCCCCATGAATTGCAGGGCTAGCTGTATTTGGCCTTTTTTGACTCTTAATTTAAGTTAGCATGATCTCATGCTGTTTGAAATTAAGGAAACACAGCGCAAAATTAATCATTGATTATTTCTTTCATGTAATTTTTTAGGGAACATTATTAATTGATTCACTAAATTGTACTATGCTTGTTCTGTTTTGATGTGATGCGTATTGTGATCTGCTGACAATGGAAATATATTTTCTAATATATATCATCTAGATACGGAGCATAATTTCAAAATTATTAGTAGTGTTGCTCTTAATTTTTTGTGCCCTCACCAAGCAACATTATCAAGAACAACATAGCAACTAGACAATGCAATTCTTGTCAGATTAAGCAGAAATGAGTCCAAAAGTTTTTAAGCAGAATTTTGAGGCACTGTTCAATAACATTTTCTTGTATCAATGTTTATGATGACGGTTAAATATATATTTGGTATCATACCTGGTTAAGATTACATTATACGGCTTCTTTTTCTTATATGTATATGGAGTTGAAGTTCCTGATGGATGCAGATGCACCCTTTGAAAGAAGAGATAGATGATTGCCATCTGCCGGTGCTAATAGTTTAAGCTTTAGACCCAGATGATGAGGATACCGTATACTTTTGATCATTACTGCTGCATTAAGGAACGCTTTGGTTCTGCGAGGATCTTAGCATGTAATTTACAGACTAAAGAAGTGAAAGAATTAGACAGTGTAAGCTGTTTTTGGAGTTTGGAACACCATAAACGTGTTTCAGTCTGTAATGCCAGAGTGGCCTACAACAGTTTCTTGCTCCTACAGAATATATATGCCCGTCCTCCAAAGTGAATTGAAAGGGTGTATCTAGCTCTTTTTTCTTTTTTTTTTTTACTTCAAGAGCAATCGCATGCCTATGTATTTGATTAATAATGTTGCTGTTAATTTTTTGTGCAATCAGCATCAGCAAATAGTCTGCAGTGTTCATATGCATTATCGTGAACAGCATAGGCATGGACATTGGATCAACTTACAACACACGGACAACTCTTTATCGATCGACCATAAATTGTTATAAATTATAATCTCTATTCTCATATGGGATGTTTTCGTATTATTAACTACTCACTCTTTAATATGCTTTTTTTGATATCAAAGGGGGCCTAGCCCAGATTACTTGAAATTAAATCATCCTGCCGGGACTGGCAGAAGCCAACACGGACTTATCAGAAACAAAAATAGCATTACAAGCATCAGGAACATGTAAGAACATTTGTACTGCAGTATCGCCGTCCACTGCCATGGTGGCCAACTTGTCCGCCAGTGAGTTGCTCTCCCTGTAAACGTGCTGCAGACCGAGAATTTGTGTAACCAAAGAGTCTTGACATGTACCTGTAGCACCCTGCAAAACCTGGCACAACGCAAACGAATCCAGCTCCAAAATCATCTGACGAATTCCTTGTGTCCATGCATGTGTAAGAGCCAAATACACAGCCCACTTTTCAGCCTTAAAGGCTGAACAAAAACCAAGTTTCGATGCAAATCCAAACATCCAGGACCCTTCATGATCACAGCACACACCACCCCCACCCACACGTCCTGGATTTCCCTTACTGGATCCATCTATGTTCAATTTATACATGAGTAGGGGAGGAGGTTGCCAACCAACCTATTGGGAAAACTCGGATAATTTTTCCACTACAACAAACAACTAGTGAATTGAACTGATTTGATAATTCCCAAGAAAGATGGCCTAGCCTATCTCCTTAGACAGAATTATCATTTCAAGATAAATCCCCAGGAAAGACTGGAGGAATTATGGTTCACTTAAAACCCAGCCTCCTAGACAGGACTCACTTGCACAGTGTTTTAATTCACAACTTAACCCGACAAAGGCGGCTTAGCCGGCCAACAAATGAAACAAGGCAGCTTTGACGGCCAACAAAGAGATAAGGCGGCTTAGCCGGCCAATGTTGAATACTAAACAAATAAACAAATGCGGAAAAATAAAGACGGAATAATGAAGAAAGAACACACTCAAAAATTGTTAACGGAGTTCGGCCAATTATGCCTACGTCTCCGGAGCACTGCTCTTTTTATAGGAGAGGAAGAGTATTTAGTACAATTGTTAGGATAAAATGTACTCTAATTTTTGGGATGATTCTAAAGGGATGTGAGGGGTCTTATTTATAGCCTTTTCCAACCCCTCACTCCCACTTTCTAATAGATGTGGGATACAAAACACCACATCACTATTCAACAGTCTCTACCTTGGTGTTTTTGTAGTCCCACCAAACCTCTATCTTCTCAACCATACAAAGAACAGTGCTTCCAACTTGCGCCATCTGGCACCAACTCAAATATGCAGGATATTGACCAAGTCTAAACAATGTTTAAACTTGGCCCTTGTCACCACCTTGGTCATCATATCTGCAGGATTCTCTGTAGTCAAAATCTTCTGGAGAACTATCTCCTCTTCTTCGAGAATTTCCCGCACAAAATGATAGCGAACATCAATGTGCTTTGTCCGTGCATGAAAGACTTGATTCTTCGCTAAATGAATAGTACTCTGGTTGTCAGAATATACCACAAGTTGTTTCTGACCAACTTCCAAGTCTTTTAGCAACCCATGAAGCTAAATTTCCTCCTTCACAGCTTCTGTAATAGCCATATACTCTGCCTCCATTGTAGACAAAGCCACCGTTGACTGTAAAGTGGACTTCCAAGTAATAGGGGCTTTTGCTAAAGTGAACAAATAGCCCGTCGTCGATCTTCGCTTATCCAAATCTCCAGCATATGTCAGAATCACAGTATCCAACAACTCCTTGACCAAGTGATTCATCCCGCTCAAACATTAAGCCAACATCTACGGTATCTTTGATATACCGAAGAATCCATTTCACAGCTTGCCAATGACCTCTGCCGGGATCATGCATATATCTGCTCACAACATTAACAGCATGTGAAATATCCGGTCTCGTACACACCATTGCATACATCAAGCTTCCGACTACATTGGCATAAGGGACTTTTGCCATGTACTCTCGTTCTTCATCTGTCTGCGGAGATAACTGGCTGCTAAGCTTCAAATTAGGAGCAAGCGGAGTACCTAAAGGTTTTGACCCTTCATTCATGTCAAAACGTTGTAGTACTTTCTTCAAATACTCTTTTTGTGTCAGCCAAAGCTTGCCTCTCTCTCTCTGTCCCTGCTTTTCTCCATGCCGAGAATCTTCTTGGCTTCTCCCAAATTCTTCATCTCGAACTCTATACTTAACTGAGCCTTCAACTTGTCAATTTCAACTTGGCTCTTTGCAGCTATCAGCATATCATCAACGTATAAGAGTAGATAGATGTAGGACCTATCTTGTAGTCTTCTCAAATACACACAGTGATCGTATTTGCTCCTTGTGTACTTCTGACCCAGCATAAACTTGTCAAATCGTTTGTACCACTGTCTTGGTGATTGCTTCAAACCGTACCACGACTTGTCTAGTTTCCAAACCCAATTTTCTTTACCAGCAACTTTGTATTTATCGGGCTGAGTCATATAGATTTCCTCCTTCAAGTCACCGTGTAAGAATGCAGTCTTCACATCAAGTTGAGCTAGCTCCAAATTCAACTGTGCTACCAAGGCCAACAGAATTCTAATGGAGGAATGCTTCACAACTGGAGAAAATACCTCATTATAATCAATTCCCTCCTTCTGAGTGTAGCCTTTAGCCACCAATCTTGCCTTGTAGCGAACATTACTCTTGTTAGGAAATCCTTCTTTCTTAGCAAATACCCATTTGCATCCAATTGCCTTCTTTCCCTTCGGTAGTTGTGTCAACTTCCATGTCTTGTTCTTCTGAAGAGATTTCTTCTCATCCTCCGTTGCCTCTTTCCAACTGCTACTTTCAGAACTCCGAATGGCTTCTGAAAAAGTGAAAGGAACATCATCGACGACTAGAAGTGCATAGGCCATTGGTGAAGGTGCTCTCCTTGAGGGGGATAAAAAGCATCACGTCCCGAGTTCGAATCTCTAGTGCTGCAGTATAGTAAAGGATTTAATTGGGCGGAGGGAGCGATGTAAAATTACCTGGGTTTGGTGGGTCCCTCGGGGAGAGGGCCTTCACAATCTCATTTCTTTGGGGGCCTTAGAATCAAAAGGCATAGTTGTCACTATCCGAGATGAAATTCTTAAAGCAACATCAGGAGTATTAGTGATGTTAAAAGGTGTGAGGAAGAATAATATGTATTACTACCAAGGTAGTACAGTAATTGGGGCAGTTGCAGCAGTAACTTCTGGAAGCAAGAAGGATGCAGAGGCAACGAAGCTGTGGCATATGCGTTTGGGACATGCTGGTGAAAAATCGTTGCAGATTCTTGGCAAGCAAGGATTGTTGAAAGGTACGAAGACTTGCAAATTGGAATTTTGTGAGCATTGTGTTCTGGGAAAGCAACGAGGAGTGAAGTTTGGCACTACTATCCATGATACCAAGGGGATTTTGGACTATCTGCATTCAGATGTATGGGGACCTGCCAAGACTCCATCCTTTGGAGGTAGACACTATTTTGTCACTTTTGTTGATGATTTTTTCAGAAGAATGTGGGTGTTTACAATGAAGAAGAAGGATGAAGTGCTTGGGATTTTCCTTAAATGGAAAACTCAGGTTGAGAATCAGACATGAAGAAAGATTAAAGTTCTCCGAACAGACAATGGTGGAGAATATACGAGTGATCCTTTCTTGAAGATATGCCAAAATTGTGGCATAGTTTGGCACTTCACAGTCAGAAAAACACCACAGCAGAACGGGGTGTCAGAGCATATGAACAAGACATTGGTGGAGAAAGTTCGTTGTATGTTGTCTAATGCTGGGGTTGACAGAAATTTTTAGGCTGAGGCTGTGACATATGCTCAACATCTTGTTAATCGGTTGCCACATTCTGCTTTAGGTGGTAAGATCCCTTTGGAGGTATGGTCTAGAAAACCTGCTACAGATTATGATTCTTTACGTGTGTTTGGCTCCACTACATACTACCATGTAAATGAATCAAAGTTAGATCCACGAGCAAAGATGGCTCTATTTATGGGTCGTAATGCTGGAGTGAAGAGATACCGTCTTTGGTGCCTAGAGGCAAAGAAGACTATTATCAGTAGGGATGTTACCTCTGATGAATCTGCCATGTTGACTAAGGTAAATCAAGAAGAAGCTGGTGGTAGTTCACAGCAGGTGGAGTGTGTATCAAAGCAGGTAGGTGCAAACAGAATCCAAAATCTACTCATCAACATGTGATGTTGAAGGTGAAGCAATTAAATAAGTGTCTGACTCTGCATCACTCTTGCATTCTGCAACATTTGCATCCTGTGGAGTCTTTGTTAGTAATATGCACAAAAGCCAATCATGGATGTCTATTTATAGTCATGTACATACACTTTAAGGTTATTCCAATAAGTACCGTTTATGAGATAAACGCTTGCACATACTTATAACCCTAGTATATATATATATTTGATATGTATATTCTTAAATGTCTCTAGTCGATTATTATTACGGATGGGTTATAATAATAAATTAAGACTAGCGTATGTTGAGAATTTATATGTGATATGAATTCTACATACGGGTACATGTTGGAGAACTTGTGGACTGGACCGACCCACATAAGAACCCTACATGGAACGTTATATGTATGTCATTAGTGGTTCTTGTAGATGTGATTGTCCTCCGACCTGAGATCGTCAAGGTATCCAACATATGAATCATGTACCTTGATATTATTCCTAGTCACCCGTAACTGGGTGGACATAAGGGTAATCATTGGGTATATGC
>JAKUCV010005738.1:0-23842 GCA_028386065.3 Turnera subulata | reverse complement strand
ATTGTCATTTTCCACTTTCTCTTCTCTTTACATTCAATTTGCCATTTGCTCTCTTATCAATCTTCAATTTCAATATTGTTTCTCTTCATTTATTTTCTTTGCCATTAGATTGAATCGATTTATATCTTGCCTAGTCTCTGTGGATACGACCTTGAGTACCACGACGATTCTGTGCACTTGCAGGATTGACCACATCACAGGAGTACCCGAAGTATATTAAGTCTGATCCACAGACATCGCAAATTGTAATATAAAAAAGCTTTTGGGCAAATAATCGATGTGAGAGGTGATGGTAGAGGGCATGCATTCTAGATTTTAGGTTTTACTTTGTAAGGTCGAAGCAGCGATAAAGAGAAAGAAGTAGAAGAAAGACCTGAAGAGAGAATATTTTATAGGTTCTTTTCTTTTCTTCAAAAAGAAATTAACGAGAAATATCCTATTAAAATGTACCAAAAAAAAAATATATTATCCAATTAAAATTCTACTAACTTATTACAACGTTGGATGCCTGCCATATCATGAATGATTTATGTAGTGGAACATGCCATTGTTGATTTTTTTTAAAAAAAAAATTGTCGTGATACAAGAAAACACAGGAAATATTGAAAGCAGGTCTTCAGTTTTCAGTCTTCACTTGCTAGGGAGTATGTAGTATGATTCTTCTTTTGCTGTTGAATTACTCCTCTTGATTTGTCTCTCTATTGATTTACTCTCCTGTCGATCATTCATCACTGTTGATTTCTGCTTCATCACTGTGATCCAAGCATTGCGTCAGAATTGGATTCATCCTCTAGCTCAAACAGTGATCCAAACATCGTCTCAGAATCATGGTCCTCCCATGATAATACCTCTAATGAAGTATCGCCCTGTTAAAAAGTAAAACATGTCAACTATTTACATAAACCGCAGCGGGCTTTAAGTGAATATACAGGCTTGCATTATCAGTGCTAATGAATTTTTTACTGTAGTTTAAACCAAGAATATCCTCCTGATAATAAATCGGCATACATTGTCACCAAACTTACAAAGATTTCACGGAAACATATCATTAAGAAAGTTGAGACAATGAATGGAATCTTACCTCTTCGATAATGCATCCAACATGAGCAACGAACACGCGATCTTCACTCCAGCATTCCTCACACAAATAACAAGGATGATTTGGGTTTCTTAGCTCCTCACAAACATTGCAATAATATTCACCAGAATCGTAGTCCTCATGGAAAGAACTCCTACGAGTAAGGGGGTGTCCATGACAACTATCCTTAACTATTCTCGGTAGAGGGATGCATTCGAGATGTATACTAAGGTCACACTCCACACAACGGAAGAAGGAGTCTCCAAATGTAAGATTACACTTGCAGCACTGAAATCTTTTCTTTCCATCATCCTCTAGCCATAAATCGCATGCCGCGAAAGAATAAAGATTGTGCTCGTGGAACTCAAGTTTCAGACTGGATGTAAGATCAGTTGCACACTTGACATGGAGGGAAAACTGGCAATCTTTACATGAGTACCCCAATTTTGTCATGAATGATCCACAGACACCGCAAGTTGTAATATGAGAAAGCATTTGTGCAAATAATCGATGTGAGAGGTGATATGATGGTTGTACTTCCAGCTTTATTTCCAAGCATGACTCGTGGAGGAAGAAAGTGAAAGGGTTCGTGCAATACGTTGAACCCGAAATAGGTAACCGGCATACCTCACAACGCTTCCCTTGTTCACTGCTGCATTTGGCCAAGATGAGTTCAATGGGCTGACCGAATGTTTGAATCTTGACTACAGGATGCTTTTCATCGAAATTCTGATACTGATCATCAGTTAAAAAGGCACATTCCAGATCAAGAGCGAAACGGCATTTTACACATTTGTAATGGAACCCAAAGGAAATATTTCTACAAAGAGCGCACAATTCCAAGGATAAATATTCATTGACTAGAGGGTGACTGTGAAGGGAGTGTCTAATCTTCTTGGGGAAGGTAGTGCAAGATGGATGAAAGTGAATGCGACAGAATTGGCAAGTGTACATTTTACCACCCTGGATCTCCGTTTTACACCCATAGCAGTTCATAACCTCCAATCCTTCCATGGCAAGAAAAGTTAACTGATGATTGTTGTTAAAAGAAAGAAACACAAAAGCAGAGTTTCCTTTTGATTAGGAAACGAACCAAAACAGATCACAAAGATGGAGTTTCCTTTGATCAGGAAACTCAGAATCAAAAGCTAAAAGATTGTTTCCCCTAATCAGGAGGAAACCTAAAGATGTGGAGGAGGAAAGGAAACTCAAAGATTAATCCATTCCAACTCAATATTTTCAGTTACATACATCTCATATTTATAGACATAATTGGTGTACATTATGAGTACACGTTACAGTCCAAAACTCATAAAAGAACTCTCCAGAATTTTAGAATTCTCTAGAATTTTTTTCTGCAACTTTCTAGATCAGTCGTCAACTTTAACCCTGCAATAGGATCAACCCAACTCCAACACTCCCCCTTGATCCTATTGCCTAGACCTCCACTCAGCTTATGCATCCTGAGCATCAAACATCTTCAACCAACAACGCTTCAAAGCTGCAAAGTTTGCTGCTACCATGATTCTTCTCCAGCATCCTCTTGAGATCTTTCTTTAGCACATTAAGATTTCACAAAAGGATATCTCTTTTCTTCCAAATTTTCTCAACCAAAGCTCCAAAGTTTTGCTGCAACCGAAATTCTGCAGCACCCCAAAGTTTGCTGCAACCGAGATTCTGCAGCACTCCAAAGTTTGCTGCAACCATAATTCTGCAGCAGCAATCTCTTGTAAATTTTCTTCTTCATAGCTGCCTTCATCCAAATCCTGCAATTCAAAAAGCCTTTTTTTTTTCCCTCAAAGATAAACATCAAAAGATGTTATAGCAGCAAAAGATTGGTTAACAGGTCCCGTAAGATCATGGGGCTCCGCTACCATGTTAATTTTTGAAAGAACACAAAGATAGAGTTCCCTTTCTGTCAGGAAAGGAAGAACCGAAAGATGGATCACCAAAGAAAGAGTTTCCTTATGATTAGGAAACTCAAACCAAAGCTAAAAGATTGTTTCCTTTGATCAGGAAACCTAAAGATGTGGAGGAGGAAAGGAAACTAAAGAGTTAATCCATTCCAGCTCAATGATTTCGGTTACATACATATGGTATTTATAGAGACTATTTGTGTACAATACTGAGTACAGGTTGATTATTTGACATCCACAAAATACTAAACAGAGTTCTATGCAGGATTCTAGAATTTTCTTCTAACTAAAACTTTCTAGTCTGTTCTGGACTTTAACCCTGCAATAGGATCAACCCAACTCCAACAATTGTGTCTGTCAATCTGCAACCAAAGAGAATTCAAGTGCAAATGTAGGGCTTGAATGTATCTGGCCCATATACTAAATATGACCACATTCAAACTAGTAATCACTCAACTGTAAATAGAATAATGATGAGAGACCAGAAATTGGAAAAAGAAGAGGGGAGAGGATGCTCTTACCTCATGAATCTGGGTGTTTAAGTCTCCTTTTTGCTCTCCTTCTTCGTCTTCATTTGCAGGTTCTATAACTTGCAAGCCCTTGCCATCTGCTATCTGGCGAGAGGCCTCCAAGAAGGATTCATCATCTTCCTGCAGGTCATCAGAGATTATACATTCTATATGCGCAGTGTATGGAACTTCCTCTGGACATTCCTCGCAGACATACAGAGGATGGTTTGCGTTTCTTGGTTCCCCACAAGCATAGCAGATATACTCTCCTGAGTCATCTTCCATGAATGAATCCTTGAGGACGAGTGGATGCAAGTGGTAATTGCGCTTAACCTTTTGCGGCATTGGTATGCATTTTAGGTGGACATTGAAGTCATCACATTCTAAACACACATAGAAAGCGCCCTCGCAAAGCTGGCGACACTTATGGCATATAGCATCAGAGCCAATGGAATAATGTGGCACAAAGCAATATAGATCGTGGTGGTGGAGGGATTTCAGTCTTAGGGGAGTTGTTTGCTCCGTAAAATTATTATTAGCACACGGCACATGAATAACGAAGGAACAAGATTCTTCAGAGCAGGCATAGTTGACGGGGAACGGCTCCACTTTGCACGCAAAACATGTATTATCCATCAAGCCCCGAGAAACCTCAAGAGGGTGAGGATGATAAGGGTGTTGTATTACCTGCGGTGCTTCTAAACAGGATCTGTGAAGGAAGAGGGAACATGTTATGCAGCCGTAGAAAGCAGCATCAGATGAAATGGGGGCCGCATTGCATACGTAACAATCTTCACCGGAAGAATACATGAGGACGAGCTTATGTGGGTCCAAGAAATGATCAACTTCTGTTACCAGGTTGATGTTCTTGCTCCGATGTTGATCACAACTACTCTTCTCTGTCTGAAGTGCGCAATTGACGTCAAGAGTGATCCTGCACTTTGAACAGCTGTAACTAAAGCAATCTCTCCAGTAATTTCTGCAACAATTGCAGATGAACCCCGAAGAGGTAGAGTTGTCACCGAGGATGAGAGGGTGGTCACTAGAGTGAAGGGGAGTACTCTTTAGCTCAGTGGGCAAATCAAAGCATGATTTGTGGAGTGTATAATTTCTACAGTCTTGGCAAACATAGGCTGGACCATTTACCACTTTATCACGGCATCCATGGCGTAGTAGGTCCCGGTCTTGATCAACCTTGCGTTCTGTTCTCAGATGCTTGCATATCTCCTCGCTTTCCTCGTAAAATGTCAAGTCATGATAGTGGGAGAAATGCCTGAAAGCCATCCTGATCTTCTTCTTGGTCTAAGATAGTAGTTGGAGTTATGAAATGAATTAAAGCCTAATTACAAAAGAAGGAAGTTCAGACAGTTTTGTGTTTATTTTATCTTCCACAAGCACAGGTACATAACTTCGGTAGGAGGATTATAGTTAGTAGTATTGATTAGACACGAAATGGTAAGAAACTGAGAAGAATGATCACCGCACTTGGACATGTGCAATTAGTTGACCAAATTAAAGAGGATGATTTCCTTTCAGATCCAGATCCTGACAAAGAGTAAAGAGGCAGAGGAGGAAATAATTAATGAATGAAGTCTTCTTCTTTCTCCTGGTGTAGGCTTGTCCCACGCAGAACAGAACGTGGTCAGACCATTAATTAGTCAACATATCATGTGTTAGATCTTGAAAAAACAATTAAGGGTTCAGTTAAGCTATTACAATAATATATCATCATTGTAGTGCAGTGCTGTTGCAAGGTATATATATATATATATATAACATTTTACTCCAAACTAATCCTCCTGGTTATTAGATGAAATGAAACTTGTCTCACTGTTTTTCCATTTGTTTTGAAATCGGTGCATTTATACCTGCAGATTGATTCTGATTCAATAATCAATATCCAGCAGGAAAGCTATTTAATTTGGAAAAACACAAAAGGAGCTATAAAATTTAGGATGCAAAAGTTTTTAGGTGATTTGAACGGTGATCCAGAAGCGGGGGAGGGAAGGGAAAGTATAGGTGCTTACTTTGGTAGCAAAAAAAGGTTGAAGGTTCTGCTCTACCAGTGGACCAGAGAATGATTTGACCAAAGAAATAGTAGGTAGTTTAAGGTATAAGCTAGTTTAAGTTTAAAATTAAATAGTAGCTAGCTAGCGTGCAACCTTGAGCTGGTTGGATTGTGACTTTTTCCAGTTATACAAATTGAGTTTACTTACAGGAATGCGACCTTCCACCTAGCTGCTTGATATGGACCTTTTCATTGACTTTATTCATATTACAATTATTTTTGCTCCAGAGCAGGCTTATGCAAAGAAGGGGTAAAGAAGCTGGTGTCCTAATCAAGCAGGTGCGGGCTTATGCAACATCTTGGTGTTTGGTAGCATTTTATATATCAACGTTCATTGTTGACCATACTGTTCCTTTGTTTCTATAGACAACTGTTGTTGTTTAGACATGAAGTGAAACCAATCTGTATAATCCCACAAAATAGCTAACCAATCTGTATACTATGAAATCAATGATGTGATTATCTGGTTCCTGGGAAAACCGTGTTCACAGTCTTGGCAATATAATGGAGTCCATATATTAGACGCCCACATTATATATTTCATATATATTAGCAGCACATAAAGAAAATAGTGGAGTCCATATATTTCAGCAGAATAAGGATACTGAGGAAACAAGCTAAGTGACTGCAACTCTTTTCTCTGTGAGTGTAAAATGGACATGACGGCTTGAAACTATGCTCTGGTATATATCCAGCCAGTGGATCGTGAGCATTTCTCTCTTTGTGCTTGTTATGTAGTATGATTCTTCTTCTGCTGTTCACTCATCTTGTTTTACCTCTATTAATTTGCTCTCCTGTTGATCATCCTTGATTTCTGTCTCCAATAATAATACCTCTAACGAAGTGTCACCCTGTGAAAAGTAAACACATCAATCACATAAATTGCAGCAGGCCTGAACTCGCATCTATGTTTTGTGATTGGTTAACTCGGAGTAACATGATTTTTCTCCTGTTAATCATCGTCGTTGATTTCTGCCCCTTCTTCGAAGAGTGAGCCAAACATCGGCATCGGCAGCTCAGAATTGATTTCTGCCTCTAGTTCCGAAGGAAATGGCACAGAATTGATTTGCTCCCATGATAATACCTCTAATGTTGTACTATCTCCCTGTTAAAAGTGTAAAAATGTCATCCTGACATAAAGCAACATGGTTAAAGTGCAGGCTAGTATACTACAACAATTTTACTAATAAAAAGTAAGCAAACGGAAACAATGAATGAAATCTTACCTCTTCGATAACACATCCAACATGAGCAACGAACACCCGATCTTCCCTCCAGCATTCCTCACACAAATAACAAGGATGATTCGGGTTTCTTGGCTCCTCACAAGCATTGCAATAATATTCACCAGAATCGTAGTCCTCGTGGAATGAACTCCTAAGAGTAAGGCTATGATATTCATGACAACTATGCTTAACTATTGTTGGTAGAGGGATGCATTTGGGATGTACATTAAGGTTACACTCGACACAGCGGTAGAAGGAGTCAGTAAATGTACGAGTGCACTTGCAGCACTGAAGTCTGCTGTTTGGAGCACCATCCCATAAATCACATGCTGCGAAAGAATAAAGACTGTGCTCATGGAACTCATGTTTCAGAGTGGATGTAAGAGTAGTTGCACACTTGTGATGGAGGGAAAACTTGCATTCGTAACAGGAATACCCGATAGATATACCAAAACCACAGACACCGCAACTCTTATACTGGCCAACCAAATTTTGTGCAGATAATCTATGTGGGAGATGGTATGATGGTTGTATTTCTAACTCCATTTTTGAACATGACTCGTGGAAGAAGAAATAGCAAGAGGCCTCCAAGCAACAATAGGTCGAACCCGAATTTGGCGGCAGTTGACATATGCCACAAGTTATTGGAACGTTTCTGCTATATTTGGCCTTGGTGAGTTCATGGTGGTGACTGAAATGTTGAATCCTGACTTCAGGATGCTTTAACTCTCCTTTTTGCTCTCCTTTCTCTTCCTCCTTTTCTGGTCCTATAACTTGCAAGCCCGTGCCGTCTTCTACGTGGCTAGAGGTCTTCCAAAAGGATTCAACTTCGTCCTCAGAGATTATGCATTCTATATGAGCAACAAATGGAACATCCTCTGGACATTCTTCACAGAAATACACAGGATAGCTTGGATCTCTGGGTTCCCCACAAGCATAGCAGATATACTCACCCGAGTCATCTTCCCGGAATGAATCTGTGAGAGTGAGGGGATCGGAGTGACAGTCATGGTGAAACCTTGCCTGAATAAGCATGCATTTTAGGTGGACATTGAAGTCACATTCTAAGCACATATAGAAGGCACCCTCACAAAGTTGGTGACACTTGTTGCATATACATTCTGAGCCTATGGAATCATGTGGCACAAAGCAATGTAGATCATGGCGGTGGTTGCATTTGCTTCTTAGGGGAGTTGTTTGCTTCATAGAATTATTAGCACAAGCAATATGGAGACTGAATCCAGGAGTACGGTCGTACAAAGTGAAACCACTGTCATCTTCAGAATCTGATTCTTCTAAAGAAAAACTGGTATTTTTGGACTTAAATTCTTCAAAACACACATACCTTAGGAATCCCACACTCCTCTTGCAAGCAACACATTTCTCATACCTACCTGCGGTAGCTGTTGTGGCCTGGAGTGGGTGAGGATGATAGGGGTGTTGTATCACAGCTTGTTGTATTTCTTCTAAGCAGGATTTGTGAAGGTACAAGCCACATTTTGGACAGCCATAGCAAGCATCAGGTGAAAGCTGCAGACCGCATGCGGTGCATCTTTCACTGCAATACAAGAGGAGAAGCTTATGTGAGTCCAAGAAATGTTCAACCTCCATTGCAACGTTCTTGCTCTGATGATCCCAACTATGCTTGGTCTGCGATGCATAAGTCATGAGGTGGTTTGTGCTCTGATGACCAAAACTCATGGCGGGAAGTCCACAATTCATGAGGTGGTTCGTGCTCTGATGACCAAAACCCATGGCTGGAGGTGCACTATTCATGGGCTGGTTCATGAGGTGGTTCGCGCTCTGATGAACAAAACTCATGGCCGGAAGTGCATTATTCATGAGCTGGTTTGTGCTCTGATGACCAAAACTCCTGGCCTGGAGTGCACAGTTCACGTCAAGATTGATGTTGCACTTCTCACAGCCGTAGACAAAGCCATGCCGGAGATCTCTGCAGCCATTGCAGAGGAACCTCATAGTTATATCGGCAAGACGGAGGATGAGAGGGTGGTCATCATCAGTAGAGTGAAGGGGAGTATTCTTTAGCTCAGTGGGAAATTCAAAGCATGATTTGTGGAGGACATATGCTTCACAGACTTGGCAGAAATAAGCTGGACCAGTAATCACTTCACGGCATCCATCACATGATAATTTGTGGCCGAGATTACTGCGTTCTCTTATCAGATAGCTGTGGAACTCGTGGTTGGCTGGGCTAAAACCGGTTGGAGTAAGGGAAAATAATTTCATGCCACGGTGATCATTGTATTGTGTTATCAGATGCTTGGGAATTTCCTGGCTATCCTTATAAAACGTCAAGTCATGACCATGGGTGAAATGTCGAAAACCCATCTTCAGATTCTTAGTCTAGGAGAGGTTGGGATTATAATGAAATGAAAAGCCTAATTACTCGAGGTAGAGGCCTAACAGGTTTGTGTTTCAATTTGTTTTGCAGGAGAGTATATATAGCTGAGTAGAAATGTTATACACGAATCAGAAGAAGTTGAGAATAATGACCACAACTTCACTCCACTTGGACATGTGCAATTAGTTGACCAAGAAAGGATGATCCAATCCAGATCCAGAACCAAAAGAATACACAAAAATATTAGTCACCCATAAGGTCGCTAAAAAGGTATAAGTTAAGATAATAGCTAGTGTGCAAGCTTGTTCCAGCTGGATTCTGACTTTTTTTGACTTATGCAATTTAAGTTCAGATATTGAAGTCTTCTTCCAGGCTTCTACTGGTATAGGCTTGTCCCGTGCAGAACAAACATTTATTAGTCCAACATCATCATTTGTTAGAGGTCTGGAAAAGAACAACTAAGGCGAGCTGATCACGCCCGCTATTAGAATGGCAATAATAATGCTGTTTTTTTTTCAAGTTGACATTTTACTGCAGTGGTGGTACTAGATTCAACTTGTCTTATAGTTTTACCTTTTTCCCTTTTCATTTGTTTTGAAAAAGGTGAATTCATACCTGATTTAATCCAGGAAAGCTATTTGGAGCATACAAAAATGTATAAAATTTAGAATGCAAGAGGCAATATAATTTAACTGTTGTGATACAAGAGAACCCAGCAGATATTGGAAGCAATTCATCATCAGTTTTCCTCCATTAGATGACCTTTTCTTTTCCTGCTTGTCATCTTGGAGTAACGTACATGATTCTTCTTCTGGTGTTTACTCCTCTTGACTTATCTCTATTGATTTAGCCTCCTGTTGATCATCCTTGATTTCTGCCCCCAGTAATAATACCTCTAATGAAGTGTCGCCCTGTTAAAAGTAAACATGTCAACAACTATAGGCATAAACAGCAGCAGGCTTTGAGTGCATGCAGGCTAGCATTATCAGTGCTAAATGTTTACTAAAATGTGTGCAAAGCAACGATCCTCCTGCTAATAAATTGGCGTACATTGCCACAAACATTGTAAAGATTTGTTTGTTCACATGGAAACATATCAATAAAAGAATTTAGACAATGAATGGAACCATACATACCTCTTCGACAACACATCCAACATGAGCTACGAACACGTGATCTTCCCTCCAGCATTCCTCACACAAATAACAAGGATGATTTGGGTTTCTTGGCTCCTCACAAGCATTGCAATAATACTCACCAGAATCATCCTCATGGAAAGAACTCCTAAGAGTAAGGGGATCAACATGACAACTGTGCTTTTCCATTTTTGGTAGAGGGATGCATTCGGAATGTATACTAAGGTCGCACTCCACACAGCGGTAGAAGGATTCACTAAATCTATGAGAACACTTGCAGCACTGGAATCTGTTCTCTACACCATCATCCCCAAACCATAAATCGCATGGCGCGAGAGAATAAAGAGTGTGCTCATGGAACTTATGTGTCAGTGTGGATGCAAGATCAGTTGCACACTTGACATGGAGGAAAAGCTGGCATTCGTAACATGAATACCCGATGGATACACGCAATCCACAGATACCGCAATGGTTAGATCCGTCAGACATATCTTGTGCAGATAATTTATGCGGATGGTGATATGATGGTTGTATTTCTAGCTTCATTTCCAAACATGAGTCTTGGTCGTGGAGGAAGAAAGAGCAAGAGTGCTTCACGCAACAATAGGTTGAACCCGATATTGGCAATTGGCATACCTCACAACTTATTCCATTCTCACTGCTACATTTGGCGTGGATGAGTTCATGATGGTGACTGAAATGTCGAAATGTGACTACAGGATGCTTTTCATTGAAATTCTGATACTGACCATAACTTGAAAAGGCACATTCTGGATCAAGAGTGTAAGAACATGCAGAACAATGATAATGGAACTCATAGGAAATCTTTCTACATATACCACACATATGTAACGATTCATAAGAATTGCCAAACATAGGGTGTCTATGAAGGGGGTGCATAATCTCACTGGGGAAGTTAGTACAAGATGGATGAAAATGAACGCTGCAGGAGCTGCAAGTGTACATTTTACCACCCTGGATCTCTGTTTCACACTCATAGCAGTTTTTACACTCCAACTCTTCTTTGGCGTCAAAAGTTAACTGATGAACATGGCTGTCAATCTGCAAGCAAAGAAAATTCAAGAGTAAATGTGGGGCTTGAACGTTTTTGTTCCTTGTACTATGACCACATTCAAATAAGTAGTCTGTTAAAGAGATCGCAGTTAGATGAAGAGAATTCAAGAAACCCGAAAAATCAACATAATCACATAAACACTCAATCGTAAATGAAAGAATAAAGCTAGACCAGAAATTGTAAAGAAAAAAGAGAGAGGAGAGGATGCTCTTTCCTCATTCATCTGGGTCGTTAACTCTCCTGTCTGCTCTCCCTCCTCTTCCTTTATCTGTCTGGAGGTCTTCCAGAAGGATTCATCATCTTCCTGGTCATCATAGATTATACATTCTATATGAGCAGTGTAAGGAACATCCTCTGGGCATTCCTCACAGAAGTAGACAGGATAGTCTCCGTTTCTTGGTTCCCCACAAGTATAGCAGATATACTCTCCCGAGTCATCTTCCCGGAATGAGTCCTTGAGAGTGAGGGGATGGGAGTGGCACTCGTGGTCAACCTTTGGCGGTAGAATGCATTTTGGGTGAACTCTGAAGTCATCACATTCGAAACACACATAGAAAGCACCCTGGCAAAGCTGGTCACACTTGTTGCATGTAGATTCATAGACAATGGAATCAGGTGGCACAAAGCAATATAGACCGTGGTGGTGGTAGCATTTCAGTGAAAGGGGAGTTGTTTGCTCCTTCAAATTATTAGCACACCAGAAATGGAGATTGAAGTTACATGATTCTTCAGAACACACATACTGTAGGGTGAACTGCCCTGTTTTGCAGGCGACACATCTATCAAACGTGCTCCTTTCGGGCTCAAGAGGGTGAGGATGATAAGGGTGTTGCATTACCTTTGGTACTTGTAAACATGATTTGTGAATGAAGAAGTTGCACTCTACGCAGCCGTAGCAAGCATCATCCGATGAAATGAGCGCATTGCAAGGGGCACTGTACTCACCGGAACAATACAAGAGAACAAGCTTATGTGGGCAAAGTAAGAATCCTCCTGATAATAAATTGGCGTAACCCAAATTGTAAAAAATTGTTAGTTCTCATGGAAACATATCAATAGTAGAATTGAGACAATGAATGGAATATTACCTCTTCGATAACACATCCAACATGAGCAACGAAGACGTGATCCTGACTCCAGCATTCTTCACACAAATAAACAGGATGATTTGGGTTTCTTGGCTCCCCACAAACATAGCAAACATAGACACCAGAATCATCCTCCTTGAAAGAACTCCTAAGAGTAAGCCGATCGACATGACAACTATGCTTTACTACTGTTGGAAGAGGGATGCATTCCAAATGTATACTAAGGGCACACTCCACACAACGGAAGAAGGAGTCACTAATTATATCTGAACACTTGCAGCACTGAAATCTGTCGCTTTCTTCACCATCCTCCCATAAATCACATGCGGCTAAAGAATAAAGAATGTGCTCATGGAACTCAAGTTTCAGACTGGATGTAAGAAGAGTTGCACACTTGGCATGGAGGGAAAACTTGCATTTATAACAGGAATACCCTGCATGTGCTGTAAGTAATCCACAGACATGGCAAATATGCAGTTTCAAATAAAAATCATGTGCAGACAATGGATGCGGGGGGTGATATGATGATTGTATTTCCCCCTTCATCATCTCCAAACATGACTGGTGGACGACCATGAGGACACAGGTAAAGCCTGAGAAACAATAAGCCGAACCTGAAATTGGCAACCGGCATATCTCACATGTACAGCTTCTTCCAAGGTCACCGCTGCATGTGACCTGGGTGAGTTCATGGCGGCAAATGAAATGTTGAATTCGGACTGCAGGATGCTTTTCAATGAGATTCTGACACTCATCATCAGTTAAAAAGGCACATTCCACATCAAGAGCGTAAGAGCATGTACGACATTCATAACGGAAGTCACGGTGAATATATCTACAAAGACCACACATATATAAGGATCTATAAGAGTTTCCAACTAGAGGGTGTTTGTGTAGGGGTCGTCTGCTAATCTCATGGGGGAATTTAGCACAAGAAGGATGAAAATGAACGTGACAGAATTGGCAAGTGTACATTTTACCACCCTGCAGGATCTCCATTTTACACTCATAGCAGTTCATAATCTCCAATCCTTGTTTGGCATGGAAAGTTAACTGATGATCGTGACTGTCATTCTGTAACCAAAGAGAAAATGCAGGAGGGTAAGTGTATTTGGTCCATGTACTACATGTGATATGACCACATAGAAACACTCAATTGTAAACAGAGGAAGAAACATACACCAGAAACTGTAAAAAAAAAGAATGAGAGGGAACGCTCTTACCTCATGATTGTGGGTGTTAAAGTCTCCTTTTTGGTATCCTTCTTGGTCTTCCATTACCGGTTCTATAACTTGCAAGGCCTTGCCATTTGTCATCTGGCGAGAGGTCTTCCAGAGGGATTCATCTTCCTTGTCATCAGAGATTACACATTCTATGTGAGCAGTGTATGGAACTTCCTCTGGACATTCCTCGCAGAAATACAGAGGATAGTTTCCGTTTCTTGGTTCCCCACAAGCATGGCAGATATACACACCGGAGTCATCTTCCCGAAACCAATCCTTGAGAGTGAGGGGATGGAAGTGGCACTCATGGTCAACATTTGGCGGTAGATTCATGCATTTCGGGTGGACATTGAACTCACATTCAAAGCACATATAGAAAGCGCCCTCGCAAAGCTGGTAGCACTTGTTGCATGTAGATTCAGAGACAATGGAATCAGGCCGCACAAAGCAATATAGGTCATGGTGGTGCTCGGATTCGAGCCTTAGGGGAGTTGTTTTCTCCGTAAAATTATTATTAGCACACGTCACATGAATAAAAAAGGAACAAGACTTTTCATAGCACACATACTGTAGGCTGAACGGGTCCTTTTTGCACGCACCACACTTACCATTAATCTTCAACGAGGAGACCTCGAGAGGGTGAGGATGATAAGTGTGTTGAATCATCTGCGGTACTTCTAAACAGGATTTGTGAAGGAACAAGCGGCATTGTAGGCAGCCATAGCAAGCATCATCAGATGAAAGGGGGCCCACATTGCATATGTTACAATTTACACCGGCCCCGTACAAGAGGACAAGCTTATGCGGGTCCAAGAAATGATCAACTTCTGTTACGAGGTTGTTGTTCTTGCTGTTCTGATGATGATGATGATGATCACAACTACTCTTCCTGGTTTGAAGTGCGCAATTGATGTCAAGATCGATCCTGCACTTCCCACAGCTGTACGTAAAGCCTTGAGCCCAGTAATTTCTGCAACAATTGCAGATGAACCCCTCAGAGTTGCTAACACCGAGGATGAGAGGGTGGTCATCATCAGTAGAGTGAAGGGGAGTACTCTTTAGCTCATTGGGAAAATCAAAGCATGATTTATGGAGGAAATAATATTCTTCACAGTATTGGCAAGCATATAATGGACCATTTACCACTATATCACCGCATCCCTTGCATACGATTTGCATGCCTTCTATCAGAATTCGCATCGCCTCGCTCCCCTCATGAAATGTCAACTCATGAGGATGGCTAAAATGCTTAGTGGTAGTACCCATATCTTGATCTTCTTCTTGGTCTAGGAGAGTATTTTGGGTTATGAAATTAAAGCCTAACTACACAAGATGGAAGCTCAGACTGTTTTCTGTTTATCTGTCTTACAATGGAGCATACATATATAGCTGTGTAGTATTAATTATACACAAATCCTAAGGAAGAAACTGAGAAGGATATATGATCACAACTTCACTGCCCTTGGACATGTGCAATGAGTTGACCAATATTTTTTTTTGATACTAATGAGTTGACCAATATTAAAGAGGATGCTTCTGTTCCGATCCAGATCCAGAAAAGAGTAAAGAATTGCAGAGGAAATAATTACCTTAATTAATGAAGTCTTCTTCTTCCTGTTTCTCCTGGTGTAGGGCTTGTCCCACGCAGAGCAGAACGTGTTTAGGTAGGTCAAAATATTAATATTAGTCAACATCATGTGATAGAAGATCATGAACAAATGATTAAGGGTTCAATTAAGCTATTATAGTAATAGTCATCATTATAGTGCACCGCTGTTGCAAGATACTCCAAATCCTCCTGGTTATAATTAGATGAAAGTGCAGACTAGTATATCAATGCTAATAATTTCTTGTTTTACTATCAACCAAGCAAATTGAAAGAATGACACGTATCCAACATGAGCAACAAACACATAAACAGCAGCAGGCTTTAAAGGCATACATATTGTCATTAGAATTATAAAGATTTCTTATTTTTCATGGAAACATGTCATCACAAAAATTGAGAAGATGAATGAAATACTACCTCTTCGATGAATGAACTGAATCTTTCCTCTTGGATGACACATCCAACATGAGCAACAAACACGCAAACCCTCCCTCCTGCATCCCTCACACCAATAAACACAGGATGATTTTGTGTTTCTTGGCTCCACACAAGCATCAGTAGACACCAGAATCGTCCTCTTGCAAGGAATCCCTAAGAGTGAGGGGATCAACATGACAACTATGATTAATTATAGTTGGTAGAGGGCATCCATTCGAGATTTTAGGTTTTACTTTTGTAAGGTCGAAGCAGCGATAAAGAGGAAGAAGTAGAAGGGCGACCAGAAGGGAGAATATATTTTATAGGTTTTAGATAAAATTAACGAGAAATATCCAATTAAAATGTACCAAAAAGAGAAATATCCAACTAAAATACTATTTCTACTGACTTATTACAACGTTGGATGCCTGCCACATCATGAATGATTTATGTAGTGGAACAAGCCATTATTGATTTGTTTTTTAATGCAAGAAAACACAGGAGATATTCAAAGCAGGTCTCCAGTCTTCCATTGCATGAGGATTTCTCTCTTTGTGATTGTTATCATGGAGTATGTAGTATGATTCTTCTTTCACAGTTGAATTACTCTTCTTGATTTGTCTCTATCGATCTACCCGCCTGTCGATCATTGTCGATTTCTGCTTCTTGTTTGAAGAGTGATCAAAGCATTGTCCCAGAATTGGATTCATCCTCTAGTTCATACCTCTAATGTGGTATGGTATCGCTCTGTCCAGGGGCGGATATAGGGGGAGCAAGGGGGCCAGGCCCACCCAAAAATTTATTTTTGTAGTATATGGTAATAATTAATCATAAATTGCTATATTGCTTGGTGGTTGGCTCGTTGCACATAAATTGCTAGCAACGAATTTGTTTTTTTATTTTTTTCATTTTTACACATACAATACAATTCAGTCCCTATTAATGTAAAAAATAATATATTTTGGCCCCCTCAAAATTTTTTCCCTAAATCCGCCCCTGGCTCTGTCAGAAGGAAACATTTAAAAGAGCAAAGGCTTTAAAGTGCAGACTTGTATATATCACTGTTAATGAAATCTTTTTACTATGAAGTAAGCAAATTAATTGAAACAATAAACTGAATCTTACCTCTTGTATGACGCACCCAACATGAGCAATGAATGATGAACTGAAGTTGGATGACACACAAGAGCTTTTAGGTTTTCCATTGTAAGGTCGAAGCAAAAGAGGAAGAGGAAAGGGCTACCTGAACAAAAGAGACTATTTTATAGTTTTTTCTTTTTTTTTTTTCCGAAAACAGAAATAACGGGTGATATCCCATCCTATCAGACTACTGATACTAATAACTTATACAACGTAGCTAAGATGCCTGCATATATAGCACTGTGGCATGGAAAACACAAAAATCTGTAAGCTATAGAATGCATAAGGTGAAATTTCAAATTTTGTTGTATCATTAATTAACAAGATCATTGGAAATTAGTTGTCTAAAACGGGAAAAAATGCTAGGACTCTTCTGTGATTGTTATCTCGGATCGGAGTAGTATGATTCTTCTTCAATTGTTTAGTACTCCTCTAGATTTATTATGTATCAACCATTGAGTCTCCACTCTCCAGTTGATCATGTTTGATTTCTGCCTCTGGTTCCAAGAGTACTGAGTGTAGGGGTGAGCAAAAATCCCGACCCGATCCAACCGAGCCGATACCGACCGAAAACCGACGGTATCGGCTCGAAATTCGTGGGGTTTCAGCGCCACCCCTTCCGATTCAACCGCGCCGATAATACCGTTGGCTCCACTCGGTTAGATAGTGGTCATACCGTCGGTTTTCGTTCGGTACCGTACCGATAGTCTTAAACCCAAATATAAAAGCTCCCCACCCGATTAATCACTCTCCCCGACTCTGACTCTGTATCTTGCTCTCTTTCTCTCCATTTTCTCTCTCTCTTTCTTTCTCCCTTGTCTAGTGGAGAAGAGATCGCCACAACACCCCTCCCTGCCGATCTTTATATTTTTCTCTCTTTCTCTCCCTTTCCTCTCTCTTTCTTTCTCCCAAAATTTCTTGTCTCTCTCGTTTCTTCACCACACAGCCACCCCTCGCCACAACTGACCAACCATAGTTGGTGTCGCCACCCACACACGTTCTCTCTTTGCACTTGCTCAGGCCATCACTCGTGGCAACGGTGGCACGGTTAGTTTGCTTCGCGACGGTGCCCGCCTTTGCCCAGTGCCCACCCCTGTCTAGTGGAGGAGACTTACACGAGAATGAGGCCAGTGCCTCTGCTGGTTCCTCAGGAGAGATCGGTGGGTCTACGTTTTGAGATGAGGAGCAGTTCATGGGGTTTTGGTTGCGTTTGGGGTCTGATTTGATGGGTAAGGATTTCATAGTGCCCAAACTCAATGCCCAATTTCATCCTTCCCCAATTTGATTCAAACCCTAATACCCCAATTCCCCAATTAATACCCAAATTTCCACTGTAATCAGTATATGTATCTTCTTTTGTTATGATTATTTGCAATCTGTTGTTGGATTTCTAGATATTGATTGATGCAATTGCAAATTTGTTCTTTGTTCTGTGTTTATTGCAAATTTTGGGCAGTGATGATTTGCATAATTTTTCTTCCTTTACAATTCATTTTTTTTCTACTGTCTTTGATTTCTTCTCCTCGTCAGCCTTGTGAAAAAAAGAAAAAAAAATGTTTGAAGTTATAGAATCGACAGTACCGTATTCCGACCGTACCGAGGTCGGTATAAATCGGCATCATGCCGATCGGCATGAGACGCTTAACGGGGCGGCATCGGTCGGAAAATTGGGCTCTCGGAAAAGTCATACCGATCCCTTATCGGCACGGTATGTGCCGTACCGACCGATTGCTCACCCCTAACTGAGTGATCCATTCATCTGCTCAGAATTGATTTCTGCCTGTTCTAGTTCAGACGGCAATGACACAAAATTGATTTGCTCCCTATACCTCTAATGTTGTAGTATCCCCCTGTTAACAGAAAAAACAAGTAAACATGTAAAGTATCCTTGCCAATGACATATTTACGAACAAAGTAAGAACAATGAAACAATGAATGGAATATTACCTCGTCGATGACACATCCAAGATGAGCAACGAATACGTGATCCTGAGTAGTCCAGCATTCCTCACACAAATAAACTGGATGATTTGGGTTTCTTGGCTCCCCACAAACATAGCAAACATAAACACCAGAATCGTCCTCCATGAAAGAACTCCGAAGAGTGAGGGGATCGCCATGACAACTATGCTTAACTATTCTTGGCAGAGGGATGCATTCAAAATGTATACTAAGGTCACACTCCACACAACGGAAGAAGGAGCCACTAATTGTATCATCACACACATAGCAGTGAAATCCGCTTTTTTCTTCATCATCCTCAAACCACAAATCGCATGGCACGAAAGAATAAAGATTGTGCTCATGGAACTCAAGTTTCAGACTGGATGTAAGAGTGGTTGCACACTTGACATGGAGGAAAAACTGGCACTCAGAACAGGAATACCCGACATATGATATTTGTAATTTACAGACAGCGCAAATTTTACGATGGAAATAAAAACTTTGTGCAAATAACCGATGTGGGAGGTGATATGATGGTTGTATTTCCAGCTTCATTTCCAAACATGACTCATGTAGGAAGAAACGGAAAGAGCCCTCACAATAGGTCGAACCTGAAATTGGCAATTGGCATATCTCACAACGTTTTCCATGCTCACTGCTGCAGTTGGCCAGGGTGAGTTCATTGGGATGACTGAAATGTTGAATCTTGACTTCAGGATGCTTTTCTTTTAAATTCTCATACTGATCATTACTTAAAAAGGCACATTCCACATCAAGAGCATAGGAGCATGTATAACATTCATAACGGATGCTAGTGCAAATATTTCTACATAGACCACACATATATAGCGATCCAGTACCAGAATTAATTAGAGGGTGTCTATGAAGTAGGTGTCTAGTAATCTTGTAAGGGAAGTTAGTACAAGATAGATGAAAATGAATGTGACAGAATTGGCAGGTGTACATTTTACCGCCCTGGATCTCTGTTTTACACTCATAGCACTTCATAACCTCCAATCCTTCGTTGGCATGAAAAGTTAACACATGATCATGACTGCCAATCTGCAACCAAAGAGAATTCAAGTGTGAATGCAGGGCTTGAATGTATTTGGTCCCATGCACTATATATAACCACATTCAAATTAGTAATCACACTCTTTTGTGAGCAGAAGAATAAAGAGAGACCAAAAATTGTAAAAAGGGAGGGGATGCTCTTTCCTCATGAATCTGGGAGTTCAAGACTCCTTTTTGCTCTCCTTCTACGTCTTCCTCTACTACTGGTTCTATAACTTGCAAGTCCTTGCCATCTGCTATCTGGCGAGAGGTCTTCCACAAGGATTCATCTTCCTCCTGGTCATCAGAGATTATACATTCTATATGTGCAGTGTATGGAACATCATCTGGACATTCCTCGCAGAAATACAGAGGATAGTTTCCGTTTCTTGGTTCCCCACAAGCATAGCAGTAATACACACCGGAGTCATCTTCCCGGAATGAGTCCTTGAGAGTGAGGGGGTGGGAGTGGCACTCATGGTCAACCTTTGGCGGTAGAATGCATTTTGGGTGGACATTAAACTCACATTCAAGACACACATAGAAAACACCCTCGCAAAGTTGGTGACACTTGTAGCATTTACATTCAGAGCCATTGAAATCAGGTGGCACAAAGCAATAGAGTTTGTGGTGGTGGTCGGAGTTGAGTCTTAGGGGAGTTGTTTGCACTGACAAACTATTAGCACACGGCATATGGAGATCGAACTTACAAGATTCTTCAGAACACTTATAATGTTGTACATGTAGGGTGAACGTTTTGCACGCAACACATTTACCAGACCGCCCCTGTTAAACACGATTTGTGAAGGAACAAGGAGCATTGGAGGCAGCCGTAGGAGGCATCATCAGATGAAAGGAGCACACTGCATGCTGTACAGTATCTACGGGCAATATACAAGAGGACAAGCTTATGTGGGTCCAAGAAATGATCAACTTCTGTTACGAGGTTGTTGTTCCTGCTCTGATGATGATCAGAGCTACTCTTCTTGGTCTGAAGCGCACAGCTGATGTCGAGATTGATCCTGCACTTCCCGCAGCTGTACGTAAAGCTCATATCCCAGAAATCTCTGCAACAACTGCAGACGAACCCCACCGAGTTGCTAACACGGAGGATGAGAGGGTGGTCATCATCAGTAGTGTGTAGGGGAATACTCTTCAGCTCAATGGGCAATTCAAAGCATGATTTGTGGAGTACATAATAGTTACAGAATTGGCAAAAATATGCTGGACCATTCACCACTTTATCACGACATCCATCGCATACTAGTTGCGGGTCTTGACGATTGTATTTTGTTATCAGGTGCTTGCGTATCTCCTCGCTCTCCTCATAAAATGTCAAGTCATGATCGTGGCTGAAATGCTTAGTAGCGGTACCCATATCTTGGTCTTCTTCTTGGTCCAGGAGAGTAGTTGACACTATGAAAATAAAGCCCAAGTACAGAAGAATATTTAGTCACAACTTCACTGCACTTGGTCGTGAGCAATTAGTTGACAAGAAGGAGATGATTCCTTCCAGATCCAGATCCAAAAAGTACAAAAGAATATTAGTCATACATAAGGACAACTATAGTTTGCTTAGTGGGCAACTCAAGAGCATGATGCATGGAGGATATAATATCATCTTCACAGTCTTGGGGACACAAATAGGCTGCACCATGTACCTCTTCATAGCGTACGACGCCGCATGTATAGTAATTTGTTGCTGCCCACAAGATGCTTGAGTTTCTCCTTCAGCTAGCTCTCCTCACACGATGTCAACTCATGTGATGATGTTGGTGGGTGAAATGTCGTCTAAAACCCATCTTGATCTTCTTTTAGTCTATGAGAGTTAGTTTGGTTTGGTGTTTATTGACATTAAAGCCTAACTAGTTAGTGGTCAGGATGGAAAGCTTAAACACAGTTTTGTGTTTATGTTTAGTGTTTTGTCTTAAAAGGAGAAGCCGAGTGGTAGTATTAGTGGCGGCGTGCGTCGAAGAAGAAGATAACCCTAGGCAAGCAGGGGTCTCTTCTTCTCACAGTTGTGTGCTTCTATTATTTTTTTTTATATTGAGCTGGATAAGTCGGCTAAGTGAGCCGTTATACTCAGCCATTCGCCGAACTGTATAAGCCATTTTGGAGCCGATCAACTTGGAGCTATGTGGGCCTCTTTCAAGGTTGACTGTATCAACTATATAAATGTAGAAAACAGGTATTTACTTCTGCCGTTTACTCCTCTTGATTTTTCTCCCGTTGATCCTTGTTGATTTCTGCCTCTAGTTCCAAGACTGATACTAACATCGGTCCAGAATTGATGTCTGCTTCTGGTAACTATTTTTATTTTCCTTTTCCATTTGTTTTGAAAAAGGTATATTCATATATACCTTGATTCAATCCTGCAAAGCTAATTCGAGAATACAAAAATCTACAAGATTTAGAATGCAAAAGGCAATATACTGTTGTGATACAAGAAAACACAGCAGATATATTGGAAACAAGTTGTCAGTTTTCCATTACATGACCATTTCTCTTTTTGTGCTCCTCATCTTGGAGTAGCATTATATATTCTTCTTCTGCTCTTTAGTCCTCCTGACTTTTTATCTCTGTTGATTTAGTCTCCTGCTGATCATCCTTAATTTCTGCCTCCAGTAATAATACCTCTAATGGAGTGTCGCCCTGTTTAAAGTAAACAGCAGCAGGCTTGAAGTATCAATGCTAATAAACAATTTACTAGAAATGTGCTCAAAGTAAGAATCCTCCTGATTAATAAATTGGCGTACATTGGCACCCACAGTGTAAAAATTTGTTAGTTCTCATGGAAACATATCAGTAATTAAATTTAGACAATGAATGAAATGTTACCTCTTGGATAATGCATCCAACATGAGCGACGAACACGTGATCCTCACTCCAGCATTCCTCACATAAATAAACAGGATGATTTGGGTTTCTTGGATCCCCACAAAGATAGCAAACATACACACCAGAATCATCCTCCTGGAAAGAATGCCTAAGAGTAAGTGGATCAACATGACAACCATGCTTCACTGTTGTTGGCAGAGGGATGCATTCGAGATGTATATTAAGGTCACACTCCACACAACGGTAGAAGGAGTCACTAAATGTATCAGAAGAACACTTGCAGCACTGAAATCTGCTATCTGGGGCACCATCCCATAAATCGCATGCCGCAAAAGAATAAAGATTGTGCTCATGGAACTCAAGTTTCAGACTGGAAGTAAGATCAGTTGCACACTTAAGATGGAGGCAAAACTCGCATTCGTTGCAGGAGTATCCGAAATATGTTATGTATGATCCACAGACACCGCAAATTTTACTATAAGAAAGCTGTTGAGCAGATAATCGATGTTGGAGGTGATATGATGGTTGTATTTCTAGCTTCATTTCCAAACATGACTCGTGGATGAAGAAAGTGAAAGGGACCGTGCAATACGTTGAACCCGAAATAGGCAACCGGCATACCTCACAACACTTCCCATGCTCACTGCTGCATTTGGCTAGGAAGAGTTCAATGGGTTGACCGGATTGTTGAATCTTGACTACAGGATGCTTCTCATTGAAATCCTGATACTGATCATCAGTTAAAAAGGCACATTCCAGACCAAGAGCGTACAAGCATGTTAAACATTCGTAATGGAACCCAAAGGAAATGTTTCTACAAAGAGCACACATATAAAAGGATCCATAGGAATCTAAAACTAAAGGGTGATTGTGAAGGGAGTGCCTCATCTTTTCAGGGAAGGTAGTACAAGATGGATGAAAATGAACGTGACAGAATTGGCAAGTGTACATTTCACCACCTTGGATCTCCGTTTTGCACCCGTAGCAGTTCATAACCTCCGATCTTTCTTTGGCATGAAAAGTTAACTGATGATCATGTCTGTCAATCTGCAACGAAAGAGAATCAAGTGTAAATGTAGGGCTTGAATGTATTTGGTCCATGTACTAAATATGACCACATTCAAACTAGTAATCACACTCAATTGTAAATAGAATAATAA
>JAKUCV010005737.1:0-57722 GCA_028386065.3 Turnera subulata | reverse complement strand
TTGCTGGCTACTCCTGTTAATCACTTCAATTAACATTAATGTGCACCAATTAGTCCAAAATCACCTCTTTTGAACTCTTTTCTACCATAAACTCATGTTTCCTATAAAATATAAATTTAATTCTGATTCTTGTGAATGTCCATATTTTATCATTTAAACTTATAAAACACTTTAAGCCTAAAATTAAATTATCTCACTAACTTTGGGTTAAAATATTTTGAAAGTTCAAATTAATAAAACATAGAGGTTCAAATTCGGGTGTTCGTAGGAGTTATTTCTCTTGATATAATGGAGGAATGAAACCAACCTCGGGATAGTGTTCTTGAAGGCTGATGAGTCCACAAGTAGGGGGTTGGCCAGAGAGGGAGTTTGGACGCCTACTCAAGCTTTGGAGAGGGTGGTGGAGAGAGTTCAATCTTTTGGGATCTCCTTAGGTGACACCACAACCAATGTAACCCCTTCCACAAAGGTTAGTTCTGTTCTTTTGTTTTCTGGAGAGGATGCGATCAGAACACCTAGTCAGGATCCACAGAACTTGGTCTCAAATGATGTTCTGTCGGCTGGCATTAATGAAGTGGGAAGCTACCCTACCTTGGCTTCCACGAAGATGGATGGGTCTGTACTGAACAATAATGAGGAGCCAGCAGTGCCATTGCCGAGTTCCCTTGGGCAAACATCGAAACAAGTCAAAGACCAGGTGGATAGGAGGGATAATCTTTTTAATGACAAAAGTAACCTAATTGGTTTTTAATCACTTTTCTACTAGTAGATGTGTGTCTTAGGGTTTTGTCTCTTCTCTATTTATATCATCAAGTCTTCAATTAAAACTCTAAGTCTTGGAGAATAAGTAATCTTCATAAAAGTGGCAAATAAGTGTTCTTTCCATAGAAGGAGTTTCCAGGTGCATCCTCTTAATACTCATAGATTGTTGGTGCAAATCGCTGGAAAAAAGTCCTGGGTCGAAATTGTCTTGTCGACAGCGGCGCTGTCAGCTATTTGGAGCATTCCTGCAGCAGCGACACTGCTGACCCAAAAATTCCAAATTGCACTAAAATGCACCTGAAAGCAACCAAAGGTAAGGAAAGATAGATTTGGCATGAAAAGAAGTGATTTAACATCTAAATGCATGAATAAATGATGAATGCAAGGCCAAACGACAACAGTGTGCGGTGTAAAATGAATGTAATTTCATGCACATCACGAACACATCTCATGATCAAAGAAACCCAATGCTCAATCAAACCATCCGACTAAGTACTCTCTCCAAAAAATTCCATTCAACCCTGTCATATGCTTTGCTCATATCTAGCTTGAGCTCCATATAGCACCAACGCCCAGTAAATTGTTTCTTCATATAGTGCAAGGACTCAAAAGCTATCAGAGCATCATCAGTAATTAATCGACCAAGGACAAAAGCACTCCACTCTTCACCAATTATCTTTGGTAATATAGTCTTGAGGAGGTTAGCAATGGTTTTAGTAACAATCTTGAAGACTACATTACACAAACTGATTGGTCTAAAATGACTGCAATCCCCCGGATGTTTAACTTTGGGGATGAGAGTAATGGGAGTATGATTAAGGGAGGAAGGGTCAGCAAACTTTCAACACTATAGAACATACATCATTACCAACAATACCCCAAATTTTTTTAAAGAATAGAGGAGACATAACATCCGAATCAGGTGCTTTTAGAGGATACATTTGTTGGAGGGCTCCATAAACCTCAACCCGAGTAAGCGGTTGAGCCAACAGGACTTGCATCTCGGTAGTAATTCGAGGCTGAATACACTGTAGTACCGGCTCCCCAATAATATTGTCACCTGCAGTGAATAGCTTAGTGTAAAAAGAATGAAAAACCTTAGATATATCCTTTTGCGAAGAAACCCATCCACCTAATGCATTCTTAATGCCAGTAATAGTATTAGTTCTCCTCATTTGATTGGCTTTATGAAAGAAGAAACTGGTGTTCTTATCCCTCGCCTATAACCAACTAACCCGAGAACGTTGAGCCCATAGTTGCTCCTCTTTTTTAAATATCTCAGCATTAAGTGCTTTGGTGCGAGCAATAACCTGCTCGGTCTGAGCTTGAAGGTGTTGTTTTCTCAAAAGCTCCCTCTTCGCCTTTAGACTTGCAACAATATTCTCAAAGCTAGTTTTGGTCTAGTCGGTTAGCATACTGCCACACCAACTTAATTTCTCCTTCACCTGAGCCACCGGATCCCCTTCCGCAACATCATGCCATGCTCTATCCATAGTAGTCCCACAGGAACCCTTAGACAACCAAACCTATTCAAAGCAAAAAAAATTTCTTTCCCCGTCCTAGGACAGCTTGACTTTTATCAAAGAGCAATTTGAGGGAGGCATGATCAGAACCTTGTCTAGGAAGATGCTTCACCATAGCATTAGGAAATAAAAAAGATCAGGTTTGAGAAGCAACCAACCTATTGATTCTTTCTTCAATATATGTCCCGCCCTCATGACCATTAGCACAAGTATAGTTACACCCCGAAAAACCCAAGTCTACCAATTGTAACTCCTATGAGGCATCGTGGAACTGTTGCACAGCTGAGAAACTACATGGATTCCCTCTATTTTTCTCCCACTGATATAGTATCTCATTAAAATCTCCCCCACAAAGCCAAAGAAGAGTTTTATTTAACCCCAAAGTGCGCATCAACTCCCATGTCCTCCAATTTTCTGTATGTTCTGGCCAACCATATACACCCGTAAACCTCCATCCCCCACTATCCCCCACTCCACGAATTGATACATCAATATGATGCAAGGACATGGATTAAAGGGTAATATCCATATTGTCCCGCCATAACAAAGCAAGTCCCGCACTCCGTTGATGACCGGAACCATCACATTCCACCACAGATAAACCCTCCCAATTAAGCCTTCTTTGTACCTTCTCCATCTTAAACTTCTTCAAACTAACTAGGAGAGGATTTTCAAGCATAATCTGCATACAAAGAGAAGAAATTGCCTTGGCTCCTCCAAACCACGACAATTCCAACAGAAAAGACACATAATGCTTGGCAAGGTTGCCTCACAACCTCTGCAGGAAAAAAATGTTCTTCAAGTCCAGCAAGATCAATGTTTGACTCCTGCTTCTTACTTTCCACTAACCCATCAATCACCATATTCTCAAAAACATCATCTGAACCTTTTCGATTGACCAAACCCAGACCTAACTCAATAGCCACCAAAACCTCCCTATCACGAGCATGTCTCTTCCACTTACGACCAGCTCTAGATGCGTAGACATCAGCCTCAGAAAGATTATCTCCCTTATATGAAGCTATTGGGTCAAAACTAGTCGCCGAATTAGAAAGATTAAAAACCAATTTGCAGATGTCGCCTATCCCTCCAAAATCGGACCTAGGGGACTTTTGTCATTAAAAAGATTATCCCTCCTATCCACCTGGTCTTTGACTTGTTTCGATGTTTGCCCAAGGGAACTCGGCAATGGCACTGCTGGCTCCGCATTATTGTTCAGTACAGACCCATCCATCTTCGTGGAAGCCAAGGTAGGGTAGCTTCCCACTTCATTAATGCCAGCCGACAGAACATCATTTGAGACCAAGTTCTGTGGATCCTGACTAGGTGTTCTGATCGCATCCTCTCCAGAAAACAAAAGAACAGAACTAACCTTTGTGGAAGGGGTTACATTGGTTGTGGTGTCACCTAAGGAGATCCCAAAAGATTGAACTCTCTCCACCACCCTCTCCAAAGCTTGAGTAGGCGTCCAAACTCCCTCTCTGGCCAACCCCCTACTTGTGGACTCATCAGCCTTCAAGAACACTATCCCGAGGTTGGTTTCATTCCTCCATTATATCAAGAGAAATAACTCCTACGAACACCCGAATTTGAACCTCTATGTTTTATTAATTTGAACTTTCAAAATATTTTAACCCAAAGTTAGTGAGATAATTTAATTTTAGGCTTAAAGTGTTTTATAAGTTTAAATGATAAAATATGGACATTCACAAGAATCAGAATTAAATTTATATTTTATAGGAAACATGAGTTTATGGTAGAAAAGAGTTCAAAAGAGGTGATTTTGGACTAATTGGTGCACATTAATGTTAATTGAAGTGATTAACAGGAGTAGCCAGCAATAATGGAGTGATTTCAGGTCTAACAAATTTAATTCCACGCTGAAAATCAATCAGACCAAAAATTAATGGCAATTAAGAGCTAAAAAAGAAAGGAAATAAAGGGGATGCGCTACGATAGAGAGTGATGGGCGGACATGATGGCATGACTGCCATGCCTGCTGGTCATGAGGTCCAAGACCCCCATTGCCGGCGGTCATCACCCGATGCCAGCCCGGTGGTGGCGGTCATGGCCTCCTAGAAGCGTCTTCTTATGATTTTTTGCCTGTTAATCCAATTACATGCATTTTGGACCTGATTTTGAGCAAGAATCCTGTCAATTATGAGGTCCACGAGCTGTACACTACCAGAACTCTATAAATAGAGCCTCCCACTCATTCTAAAAGGATCCATCAAGAGCTATTAGGCTAAATCACTTATTTTCTTTTAAGCTTAAAAAANTGTTAGTTATATGCCCAAAAGCCAATCTATGGATGATTGTAGTCATGTATATACTTTGAGGTTATTCCAATAAATATGATTATGAGATAATTGCTTGCACATATTTATAACCCTAGATTATATTTGATATATTCTTAAATGTCCCTAGTCGATTATTATTATGGATGGGTTGTAATAATAAATTAAGACTAGCGTATGTTGAGAATTGCATATGTGATATGAATTCTACATACGGGTACAAGTTAGAGAACTTGTGGACTGGACCGACCCACATAAGAGCCCTACATGGAATGTTATATGTATGTCATTAGTGGTTATTATAGATGTACTGTCCTCCGACCTGAGATCGTCAAGGTATCCAACATATGATCATGTGCTTTGATATTATTCCTAGTCATCCGTAACTGGGTGGACATAAGGGTAATCATTGGGTATATGCCGAGTATGTAGTGGGTTTTGATTGATCAAGAGGGGATTCGTCCAATCCATATAACGGGTATATTATCGTATGGTTTCTTGATAGAGTTGAACTGTTAAATGCATGGCCATGCTCGGATTAGGTGATATGGTGATATCACGGGTATTCGTTTTATACAGTTAACTCGGGGATCAAGAAACATAGATTAAACATATACGAGATTGACATATTTCATGTCTCGTGTTTGATCTTGATAATGGGACGAAGGGACGATGACATATTCCGAGGCATAGAGAATCAGTACTGATCTTGTCGTTCGGGTAGCAATGATGTGTTGCTAGACGCCGCTCTTTGTTTATAATTGTAAAATGGGATTTTACAATTATTGTCGGACGTTACAAGTTCATACAGGGTCACACACATAGAACCGTTGATTCGAGCAGATGGTCGAACTGTGGTTGGACCATGGTTGGACCGGATGTGGTTGAACCGTGGTTGGACCATGGTTGGACCGGGTGTGGTTGGACCATGGTTGGACCAGGGTCATTTTGGCTCACTAATTACCAGAATTATTGGGTCAAACTTAGTGCTTTGGGAGTGTGTGTTGTCTGCTTTGGCTAATGGTGGACATGATAATGAAATGTCATTATCATGGGCCATTAGTGTTGGCCATTCACTTATGCACTAATTGAGGGATTAGAGAGAGTTAGTGATCAAATCATATTGGCTGCTCCCTCCCCTCTCTTTGCACGTTTTTGACAGGACCAAAACACCTCCTCTTCTCTTCTTCTTCCTCTTTGTGAAAGAAAAGAAGAAGAACCAAAACACCACAAAATCCAAGCTCCCGGTTTCTGCTGGTAGCACCCAGTCCGGGAGTGCTCGGAGTTGGTTTCGTGTGACGATACCAAGTCGATCACGGTTCGTGTGGATACCGTAGAGGATCCAGGTCGTTGTCTTGCTCTTGCTGATTCCATCCGGCTATTAGGTGAAAGACCCTAATCTTCCAGGTATGTAAAATTGTTATTCGGTTTTGCATGCTTCACTTGGTTCTTGGTTCGTTTCCCTTGTTTCCGCTACTTGTTGTGCATATTATGAATGTCATAATTGCTCTAGGGATACTTACACTTCACAGATGGCGACTCCACTGGGGAGTTCGAGGGTTTAAGAACCTTTGTGCAATCTTTGGGTTTATTGAGTGTCTTTCTATGTGTCATCATATGTGCCTTGCATTCATGAATAAATTGTGTGAAGCCTTTACTATAAGAGGGCGAGGGAATCCAAGTCCACTACATATTGTCCTGCGAGGTTAGTGGCTTGAGTACACCCGTTTCTCGCTGCTTAACAAAGATAGGGGTTATCCCTTAGTGGCAGTCTTTTTTAGCCCCTAACCAGCTGCATACCCTGAGCATCTCATGCATTATGAATCAATAAGTGGTGCGTGCTTTCCTGTGTGATTGTTATGAATTCAAGTATGTGTAAATAGTGTCTCTCGTTTCAATAAACCTAAATCAAAAAAAAAAAAAAGAGAGTGTGTCTTTCCGCAAACCCTTTGGCATCCAGGATCCTTATATATCTGTCCTTCAAATAAAAGGGCAACATGAGCACTAATGAAATGGGAGAAGAGGAATTAGCTGTGATCCGTCCCCTTCATCAAGGACAAGGAGACCTTGTCCTTGATGAAGGGGACGGATCTGAAAGCATTATTGCAAGCACTGGTGGAGTTGAAAATTGCATCACCTAGGAGTATTGAAGGACAATATTGAAGGGTTGAGTTGGGAAGGATACCGAAGTAGTCCAAGATGTTGGCTCAGTGATTCAAAGGCCTAAAGTGGGTGAAGAGAAATTCAAAAGACTCGAGGAATTGGTGAAGAACATGAAGAGAAAGGAGGATAATTGCGACCTTGACCGGCTATCCCTATTTCCTGAGGGTCGCCTGCCAAAGAAATTCAAAATTCCAGACATAGAGAAATTTAAATGGGACCGGATGCCCCACTACCCACTTAAAGATTTATGTGAGAATGTTGCAACCCTTAGGAGTAGAGCCCGAACTGATGGCTCAATTGTTTCAGAGAACTTTTCCTGGTGTTGCCTTAAAATGGTTTACGACTTTGGATGAGAGCCGTGTTAGCAAGTGGGAAGAAATTTGCAAAGGATTCTTGAAATAGTACAGTTACAACACTGAGGTTGAAGTGACCAAGAGGGATTTGGAGACAACTAAGCAAGAGGCCCTAGAGAAATTTTCTGCATTCATTGCAAAGTGGTGCAGCAAGGCCTCCTTGATGGTGGATAGGCCCACGGAAGAAGATCAAGAACCTTCAGCCTGCTTACTAGGATCGCATGATCGGCATGCTAATTTCAAGGCCCTCATCAGAGGGGGAGCACAATTGGAAGATGCCATCGATTTGGCAAGGATCAAGACACCTGTTGATACTTCAAGAAGAAATTTCAAATCAACGCAAGGGAAGAAGCTTGTTGATATAAAATATGTGGCTACTCAAACTTCCATGCTTAACCTTAGGGAAGTCACTCCCTTCCTTGGGAAAAATGCACAAGAAATGTATGGAGAAGAATCTGCTACAATCTTTGGAACCTAGACCCGGCCTCCCTATTACAGGAGATCCAAAAAAGTACTGTGACTATCACCAAGTAGCGGGACACGCCACGGACACTTGCTTCAGACTCGGTCAAGAGATCCAAGATCTGATAGAATATGGAGAAATAATCTTCCCTTCAAAAGCTGAGGAGAAGGTCATAGGCTCTGTATCGGTTAAAGGAGATTGCCTTGTGGTGGGCCTGGGAGAATCAATGGAAGGAGGAACAGGTGCCAAGATGGGAAGTAAGAGCAAGAACTCAAGCTGTAAAGGAAGGACCAGGATTAAAACCATAAAGATGGAAGGAAGGGCCAATAAAGTAACCAAGGGGAACTCTATCAATTGGGAGTGGAACAATCCGGGAATCTTTATGAAGCATGAACTCGAATCTCATGTTATTCATGAATTACTAGAATTTTAATCTGAAAGTGAACCCGAGTCGGTAACTGAGGAGTCGATTGACAACCCTCCCGACTTTAGCTTTTCCATGACTACTTTAAAAATGATTATACACTCATATCCCAGAGCAATAAGATGAGGCATTCTTTTCCTTACATGAATGTTTTTTACGATAATATTTCTTACATGAATGATGCATATGAATGTAATAAGATGAATGAAATCCCGGAATCTGTTGAAATCATTCTGGGAACTGATATTGATCCAAAGAATACTAAACTCAGCACAACTCTCGAAATCCCAACCCAAGAAGTATTGATGACATTGATCAAAGAGTATGTGGATCTATATGCATGGTCATATGAGGACATGCCGAGGATTGATCCAACAATTGCAGAACATTGAGTTCCTCTCTTTCCTAATGCCAAGCCGGTGAAGTAAAAGGCTCGTCGTCTTCATCCTCAGTGGGCACTAAAAGTAAAGAAAGAAGTGGAAAAGCAAGTCCGAGCTGGATTTTTGAAAGTAATTAAGTACCCAGAATGGTTAGCTAACATTGTCCCAGTTTGCAAGAAAGATGGGAAGGTAAGGATGTGTGTTGACTATCGGGATTTGAATAAAGCGTATCCAAAGGACAAATTCCCTTTGCCACATCTCGATTTGTTGGTTGATGCTACTGCTGGACATGCTTTATTGCCATTTATGAATGGATTTTTAGGGTACAATCAAGTGAAGATGGCATTGGAAGATAAACACAAGACAACATTCCACACTAGATGGGGAACATTTTGCTACAAAGTCATGCCTTTCGGGTTTATCAACGCCGAAGCCACATATCAAAGGATGGCTACTACACGATATGATGCACAAAGAGGTGGAAGTTTATGTTGATAATATGATTGTGAAATCCACTATGCGGGAATCCCACGCGACAAATTTGCGGAAATTCTTTGAAATATGCTGAGAATTTGGCATGAGAATTAACCAACAAAAGTGTGTGTTTGGAGTTCAGGCAGGCAAGCTATTGGGCTTCATGGTCAGTGAATGAGGAATAGAGGTGGACCCATCCAAGATCAAAGCAATTCAATCAATGCAACCCCGAAGAATGAGAAAGAGATTAAAGGTTTTTTGGGCCGGGTACAATACATCTGTCACTTCAGCTCCCAACTATCCAGCATATGCGCCCCAATCCACCGACTACTCAAAAAGGAAACATCCACCAAATGGAATCAAGAATGCAAGGTAGCTTTTGATCGAATCAAGGAATATTTAGCCAACCTTCTAGTACTCCAACCTCCCAGGCTGGGAAGGCCATTATTGCTTTATTTAACTGTCACCGAGGGCGCCATGGGTGCCATGTTGGCTCAGCATTTTCTAGACGTCGCACAGAAGCGGCTATTTATTATCTAAGCAAGAAGTTCAATGGATATGAGCTCAACTATAATAAGTTGGAGAAGACTTATGTGGCCTTGACCTGGGCCTATCAATTGAGGTATTATTTCATATTTTTTGAGGTATTGCTTATCTCCAAAATGGATTCGATTAAATACCTAATGGAAAGACCGGTGCCTAGCTCTCGCACAGCCCGTTGGGTGGCATTAAGTCCCCACTTCATGTCCAAATCAGACCAACAACACATTTACTATTAAGGGAAGATTTAACTCTGATTTTCGTGGAAAATCAGAGCTAAAATTAGTCTGCAAGTAATATGTTTATGGGCTACTCAACTCTGGAAAGATCATGTCTCATTAACTTGGACTTCTGAATTCATTCCTATCCCAAAAATAAATCATCTCAATATGATTGGGTTAAAATAAATAAGAAAACCCAAGCAATGAAATAGATAACATTTTAGTGCATTAGACCTTGACATATTTTATCTTAAGATTAAATCATCTCATTAATCCTAGAGTTCAAACACAAAAAAGGTTAAATTTTCCAAAACATATTTATTCTATTAAATTAATTTCTTACCATGCTCTATCCCAAGACCAAATCATCTCATTAATCCTAAGGTTCAAGCATGTTCAAAATCTAATTTAAAAGAATGTTCGTAGGTCAAATTCGGGTGTTCACAACCGTGTGCACCCACTTCGTGCCACAGGGTGTCACGCCACCGCCTAAGCGCGACCGGCCAGTACTGTGTGCACCCATTTCGTGCCACAGGGCACCCCAATAATCGTCTGCAGAGAAGCTTTAGTTGCCTATGCCTAGCGGGTTACCAACAACAACATGCGCAGCATAAACGGAAGCAAAACTAACAAATGCATAAGCAACATAGATATTAAACGGTATCAAATTTCCATATATTCTAGTGTTATAGAATTTGCTACAAGGGCCACCAACTCATGCTGCATATGGATATAACCATTTTTGTAAAATTAATACAGTAAAATAATAAACCGACACAGCTATACCCATCAACCTACACTGCCTGTACTCTCATCCTTGGACCTGAAAGACAAGGGGAGGAAATAGGGGGTGAGTATAAAACTCATCAAGTAAACAGGAGATGCAAGAGAGTAATCACACACTACACATAAAGCTCGACATGAGCAACACACAGTCATGAGAACCCCACATGCCACCAACTCACCACTAGGTGCCACTTGCACCAAAATGCCACCTCGTGCTTTTATTTCCGACCAATAAACTCGTGACACCCGACCTACTAGTTTGCACACCAAACACCAACAGTAGCCTATTCCCTAGCCACATGCCTAACTGTGATTGGTTGGTTTGGCTAATCACGACTTTACACAACATCGGGTCCGATTGTGTACCAACGGGCACCCCGGTGCCCCCGTTGTGCACCATTTCGTGCCAATTCGGGCCAACAGGTATTTCCTTTGAGAAATTGTGCCTCCAATTCACAAATTGCAGCTAAGTAACACATTACCAACATAATCCAGCATTTATCAACCAATTAATTAGGTCGATCACCCGGTACCCCTATCTGGGCTATCGGGTCACAACAAATCCATTTGTGACCACTAGGCCAAGCCTATGTGCACCATTGCCCTCAATCCGACACCAGCATATGTTACCGAGTCATAACCAATACCAAATTGTGCACATGAATTATGATCATCGCCCAAAACTAACAAATATACGGTCCAACTAACACGAATGTCCTCGGAGGACAAGTGACACCCAGCTCTCATCATATGAGTATCCCTCTAGGCACATGGGTGTGCCTGGGGTATCACAATAGTGATGAAAATCCTTGGTTCGAAGACATATTAAACTTCCTCAGCCAAGGAGTGTTTCCGGAAGAAGCAATGTCCAATGAAATGAAAACTTTGAGGAGACTTGCTAGCAGTTATGTTTTGTGCGCCAACAAACTATATAAGAACCATGCCACAGGTGTTCATCTGTTGTGTGTCGATGGTAAAGAAGCCCAGAAAATCATGAAAAAAGTGAATGGGGAGGATGAAGGCCGGCACATGGGAGGAGACATGCTGGTCCGAAAAATCTTACGTTTGGGATATTTTTGGTCAACAATGGAGGTTGGTTGTGCAAAGTTCTTGAAGTCTTGTCATACATGTCAAATTCGGGGAAAATTGCAGCTTAAACCACCATTCCCTCTGACGCCGTTACCTTCACTTTGGCTTTTTTTCATATGGGGAATCGATGTCACTGGGAAAATATCTCCAAAGGCAACAAACGGGCATGAGTATATATTGGTGGCCATTGATTATTTTACTAAGTGGGTAGAGGCCGAGTCATATGCCGTGTTGAACCCTAAGAAAATGGAAAAATTCATTCGCAACAACATTATCTACAAATATGGCATTGCAAGTGAGTTGATATCAGACAACGGACCACATTTCAAGGCTAATGTTGAGAAGTTATGCCGGAAGTATGGGATAAGACGGCACAAGTCATCACCTTACAGGCCACAAACCAATGGTGCAGTTGAAGCCGCCAACAAGAACGTAAAGCTTATAATTGGGAAGTTGATATCCACGTACAAGGAATGGGCAAAAGAATTGCCACTAGCTTTATGGGGGTACCTGACATCTATTAGATCGTCAACAGGGGCCACCCCCTATTCTCTGGTCTGCATTGAAGCTGTGTTGCCTGTGGAGTAGGAACTGCAGTCTTTAAGAGTACCCCGAGAAAGCGGACTTCCTGATACACATGAAATGTGCATGGTTTTAGGCATGATTTTAGATATATTTACTCTCAATTTATCATGATTATATACCTTGCCTTGCATTATTTCATCATATTCCCTTAAATCCCATCCCTTACTGTGTGATTAGTGATTCCAGGTGCATTTCAAAGAATTTTGTAGATTTTATTGGAGAATTCGAAGAAACAGCCTCTGGCACAGCATGAGCCTGTTTCGATCCTATTGTTCATTGCAAAATCAGTAAAAGGCCCGAATCCCCCTCCAATCACAAGTTATCCACTGGATTTTACCACCTTTGCCTTGATCCACGAAGCCATCACGCCACCACATCAGTCTCAAGAAGAGCTGAATTCAATTGCTGAGAAAAATGGAAAGAAATTGCACACAGCCTCAGGCATAGGCCCAGCACAGGCTAAGCCTGTGAAATCTGCAGTGGACTAGAAACGCGAAGAAAAGAATATAAAACTCAGCAACTTGCAGAGCTTCACCACTTGCAAAACTTTCAACTCCGCAATTATAACCTGAGCGTTTTAGAGGACTTTAGGCATGGGAAAGAGGGGATAATCATTACACCCAAGGAATATTGCAATTAATGAACTATTATCTTCCCCTAAACTGTTCTAAAATCTGCAAATTTGAAGAATTCAGCCTCGGCACACCTCCCAAGGTGCCTTATCCCGAGGAATATGATGGGCAACTGAAACCTAACTTGCCCAACTCCCATACCTTCCAGCAAGTGGGAGAAGAGAGAAGAAGAAGATCCGCGCCAATAAATAGGAAGAAGGAAGAAGAACTGAACATCGATTAATCCATCGATCCAAAGAAACTGCAGAAGCTTAGGAACAGAGGCAAAAACCCAGTTTCAAGGGGCCACACGATTCTGTAGTTTTTGCTGCAGAAATCGTGTTGCCCCTAGCCTCCTAGTTATTCCCAACCTGATGCTTTTCTTTGTTTTTGTTGTTTCTTTAATTTTGAGCATGCACTGAACAACCCCTCTTAGGTTGAAGGGGAGAACTTGCCTTTGACTTCATTGTAATAAATTGCTCATCTCTAAACCCATTTTTCTTGTTTTGGTTGTTGCACACTTGATACATGTTTGAGTTCCAGCCAAACTCTTGCATGATGATAGATAGCTAGGTGAACGACCGAAAGGAGAAGCCATAGTTACTGGAACAATAACAATCATCCCTTAGTTTCTAGCTTTTGACAGAAGTTAGGAATTAATTGAGGAATTAGCCCCAACACCCAATCTTAATCCCTTTGGTTTGGCCGATGCAAAAGCATTAGGATGAGTGAGAGCCTTGGGAGGAACCTGTGAGTGAAAACAAATGGGTTCAGTATAGGTTGAGAGCGCCTGCAAGAACTGTTCAGCGTAATTGACTTTGTGTTCTCGACAGGCCCAGCCACAGGCTCAGCACTGGCTCAGCTTGTTGCAGCACAATCAAGGAAATGACACCACTTTTAATCTAATTCTTGATTGATTATTGAGTAGCCTATTTTTAATCTAGTAGCAGCTTGGTGAAGGACCGAAAGGAGAAGCCAAGTGTGCTAGACCAACAATAGTCAGCCTTCACTCCTTAGCCGTTCAAAAGAAGATAGGGAGAGACTGTGGGAAAACATGCCCCAACACCAAACTTCACCTCTAAGTGGACGTCTATTCTAGTGACAAGGGATAGATGGAAGCTTAGGGAACTATCAATAAGATCGAAAGTCGTTGGTAGTACATTAGGTCGGGAGCCCCTTCAAGACATCTTATTAAACACAGGCCATCAAATAGGCTTAGCCTGTTAAGAGGCTGTTGAGCACTTTAGAGCATAAGGGCAAGACATGTGAGCTCCTGATGCCTAAGACTTCTCTTAATCTGATCTTTTCCTACTGTAACTTTTATTTTACTGCCTATTTTACATTTCAATAGCATTCACCTCATATTTAGTCTTTGTTTGTTTAAGCCTAATTTGTCTATTTGAAGGTAATAGGCTCAACCCAGTCCCTGTGGATACGACCTTGATAGAGTGCTACAACTACCCTGTGTACTTGCAGGACCCCTATCAAGTTTTTTGGTGCCGTTGCCGGGGACTGGTGCTTGATACTATTACCTTTCATTTGGATTTATTAGGCTTTTTATTATCTAAACCTTTCTTTTTATTCTTCTTTGGTTGTTTTTATTTTCTTTGTGTGTTTTTCTGGTGTTTTTAACCTTTAGGTGTTGCAAATCGGTGAGAAAAAAATTGACAAGTCAGAATTTAGCCAGGGAAGTTCTAAACCCCTTCCGCATTTGCATTTCATGATGCTTTGCATTAAGAGTTTATTATGGTAGTTTTACATGCTAACACACACAGGATGAGCCAGTGTTATTTTGTATTTTGATTATGGCATTCCACCTACCCAACGGCTAATTCAGCAAAATAGGAGGACTAGACTTGTTAAGATAGGAATTGATCAATCCTGTCTGCACAATCCACTACCCCCCTCCCCCAATAGATTTCAAAATTTTAGAATTTAGCTTAAATACCCCCTTACCACATAGCTTAACTTTCAGTTTGGGGTAATTAATTTCAGCATTGCACCCTATTTTTGTTTAGTTTTGGCAGTGAGGACACTGCAGATTTTCAGTTTGGGGTATTTTAAGGTGCAATTTACCCATAGTATGACTCGATGTATTTTTCAGTGTTCATGTAATGCATTTTCAATTTTATCTATTTTCATTATGTTCCTCCCAGTGTGAGCCTGTCCTTATATTTATGCACCTTCTCTTTTTCCATTTAACTCTGCTTAGATTCTGATCTCATGACTTGTCTTATTTTCACAAAATGAGCATAACAGAATAATCAAGCAACTGCATTCTACGAATTCTGTTAGATGAGAAGGATCCTGTTAAAGAATTTTCTAAACGAAATAGGCTCAGCCTGTTACCTTAGAACAGGCCCTTACCTCCGTCAAGGTGAAATTTAAGCAAAGTCTACAAGCAAGGAAATGATCTAGGCCATCTTTGGCACACCAAACAAACTATACCAACCCGCTCTCATCGAACCCTTGCAACCTCTTTTAAGCCAATCAAGATGGCCCCCATTTCATTCAATTACTCTGCACAATCCACCCTCAACCATTTGCAGCCATGAGCAGGGGCCATCAGTGTCTAAGGGCACAAACTCCTCCAAACAGCCTCACCCTGTCGATGAGTCTGTGAGAAAGACTTGATCAAAATTAGAAAATGAGACTGCCCATACTCAGCCAATACAAAAATTAGAATACCACCAGATGCATGTACTCATCCTCCTCCCTTGAAAAAGAAAAAGAGAAAAAGAAACATATGGGAAGAAAAAAAAAAGGAGAAGGAAAACAAAAAAAAAGGACAAGGGAGGAAGGACAAGGGAAACATCTGGAAAATCATACTCCACCAAAGAACACAAATCCAATCCTTCTGTTGGAGTCAGTGGTTACATCAAGAGTGGCTGAAGCATTGGGACACAGTTACTGAATAGCGTGAGACCGCAAAAAATACAAGGTCCAATAGCCTCTACACTGTCTCATGCTGTTCATGAACAAAAACAAGAGAATCGAGTTCACAAGCCATCGACCTTTGCAAAAACCATCCACCTTCCTTTGACAATCCTCACTCAGCCTTAATACAACACAGATAAAGTCCTAGTGATCCTAGCTTGAAGACTTATGCACAATAGTGGAGACAAGAGGTAATGGATGTGCATATGAGGTATTGTTTTACACTTTTTCAATCTTTAACTAAATCCCTCAAATGGAAGAAAGAATGGAGGACAGTTGCAAAATTATTTTTGTGATTTTTATGACAAAAACTACTGACAAGGAGTTTGGTTGGAATCAAATGCAGTTTTGAAGGAAAATAAGAGGATGCCTGAATTGGGACATCACAAGGGAGAAATCTAGCGAAAATCTGATGCAATGGAATTGTCCTTGCTCCCTTTCACTTCCTGAGATGGAATGGATGCAGGAAAGATTAGATCAGTTGGCGTTATTGGATGAAAAGAGACTGTTGGCCTTACATCACGTACAAGGTTACCAAAGAAGGATAGCTCGAGCTTTAAAAAAATGAGTCAAAGAGAGAGGATAGAAGGAAGGAGATTTGGTTCTGAAAGAATTTAGACAACGAGTGCATAAACCTAGGGGAAAGTTTAGAGCCAAATGGATTGGGCCATGCATCATCAAGAAAATCGTACCAGGAGGTGCAACGAGTTAAGAGATCTAGACGGGAATGAGTTTCAAAAGCCAGTCAACATGGACTGATTGAAGAAATATTTTGTGTAGATTGTTGAAATGCTGTAAAAAGAACTACATAAACCTAATTTCGCGTGCTTCAAAAAAAAAGAAGCCATGAATACGTAGGAAGCCCAACTTTGTTCTGGTCCCTCTTTATTAATAAAAGTTTGAAATTTGATACCACGGAAAACTGGATTTCATTCACTTATTTATTCATTGCATCATAAGTAAATGAAATACTTGTTGAAGAAACTAAGCATTTAAGGTCTTGGCGCCACATTATTTTGTCAACACAAGACTAAGGCTTGGAACAAAAGGTTGCCTTCAAAAACCTCTTCCTTGAGCACAAAAGGAGCCATTCAAAATTACCAACTGCTCTCTTTAACCACTGTTGATAATGTGTTGAAGACCCCAGGTCACGGCGTAAGCCCAGCTCGATTCTTTTTCGTAAGCACCAGCACCCCATGACAAGCTTTGCCGTTCGAGCCCATATATCCTTCGAGAGGAGGTTGGACCCTTGGAGGGACTAGTTGCATTTCGTCGAATTGTCTCATTACTCTGGTAAAGTGATAATGGATAGACCTTGTAACACCTGGAAGCACTACCACTTTTTGACCATAGGAGTATAAAATCCTCTCAGGCATTGGGAACTACTAACAAAACCAAGTAATTTGCCTACTCTGCATGCCTTCCATGAAGATAACCCATTCCTTGACAGAAGAGAAGGAATATATAAATCTGCGGGAAGAGTGATCCATGAAAGAATGAGCTGTTGGTGGGAGGATTAGTGTAAGGTTTTCACACAACCATAGCTGCATGGGAAAGTCAAGATTAGCATATGATCCATGAAAAAGGGGAACATTAAACATGTTTAGAGGAGTTACCTGGAAAAGTAAAGGGGAAAAGGGCTATTGGGATAATCTGCCAAGTTATCTAAACTGACAAGAGTCTCTCCCAGAATCAAAAGAATCATTATCATCTCATATAATAATCTTTTCAAAAGTTAAGATGCATTTTAAAAACTAAAGTGCGACTAAAACTACAATATTTATTCTTTTTCTAGTTTAACTTTCTTAGGATTTGGATGTATTTCATTGTCTTCATCTTCAAGGGAATTTCAAGTTTTTTTTTTCCTTTTTGTTCTTCACTAGTTACCTTTTATACTTCCTCCGAAAATAAATCGTTCTTCCTTCATATTCCATTCGTTTTCTCTATTCATCCCTACTAAGAAAATATATTGGGTTAAGCACCTTTTATATACCTCGAGTTTTTCTTTTGTCCCGATCGTATACCCTAGAGTTTTTGTGTCCCTTTTCTGTACCCTGAGTATAAATTTTTGTCCTCTTTGTGTACCTCGGGCAGCCAGAACGATGACATGGCCATCTACCCGGGTTCCACTTGACACGTGGTATAATGTCATTGGTGCCATGTGGGAATTTTTGTGGGACCCACAAACTAGAACATTTGAGAAATAAGGTGGGACCCATAATAATATCCATGTATTGCCAATAGAATTGCGACACGTGTCAAATGGACCCCGGTAAATGGCCATGTCATCGCTTGGGCTGCCCGAGGTACATAAAAGGGACTAAAATTAAAACTCGGGATACATAAAAGGGACAGAGAAACTCCGGAGTACACGATCGGGACAAAAGGAAAACTCGAGGTATACAAAAGGTGTTTAACCCAAAACGTATTCTTCGTCTTGGCAAACTATCAACTTTTCAATTTCTTACTTTGCCTACAAAATAATGACTTTGATTTTTCAACACTTGCAGAGATAAAATTTTCAATTACTACTTATTGTTCATTATTTACCTCATGTCTCGACATCACTGTGAACACCCAAATCTGAGCCGCGATTTATTCAACTATTTTGGATTTTTAATATGTTTGTGTCCCTAATTGATGAGATGATTTGATTGATGGCATGAACGTATTTGTAATTTAATGTGGTGGAATAATGGTATTTTAATTGTTTAGCTCATTTTATTATATTTTTATCCTTTATTATTTATTTAATTGTGGAAAAAATAAGGTTCTGGAACCTTTGACCGCCATAGCCCAGACGATCATGTCGTAACCAAGGTTATTAAAACCGGACCGGTTCGACCGGTTATCCCGGTTCAACCGCGTTTTCAGGACAACTCCGGTCCGGTTCACTAGGAAAAACCCCCCAGTTATAGAACCGTTTTGAACCGGCCGGTTTTTAACGATTAAAAATTTTAAAAATGGTGAGAGAAAGACTTGAACCCTTGACCTCCTAACAATATTTAAAGCCATTAACCAACTAAACTATCACAAATTAGTGTTATCTTTACATACGTTTTAGTATATATTGAGAATGACTTCAATTTTGACCATAAAATTATTTTAATGAATATATTTTGACTATTTTCTTAAAAAATTAATATAATTTAATAAAACGGTTGAACCCCGGTCGAACCCCGGTTGAACCCCGGTTTTCCTTGAACATCCCCCTCGCCGGTTCAATGGCCGGTCCGGTTTTCAAAACCTTGGTCGTAATGACCGCCAGGGCATGGCGGTCGTCCCTCCATGTCCGCCTGGTCGTGGCGGCCATGTTTCCATGACCGCCACCGATTGGGGTTTTTTCCTATTTTTGTACTTTTTCTCCTCCAATCCAAAATTAAAGGCAGTGGACACTTTTTAGAAGTATCTGGGTTTAGCAGCTATGGTGGGAAGATGAAAGAAAACTATCTTTACTTGCGTGAGAGATAGGCTTCTGAAGAAAATGGGGCAATGGAATGAGTCTTTCGGATGCTGGGAGAGAATTATACATTAAGGCTGTGGCTCAAGCTGTACCGAATTATGTAATGAGTTGTTTCTTCCTTTCCAATTCTATCTGTGATGAGATGGAAATCTTGATTCGTAAGTTTTGGTGGGGGCAACGGGATGGTAAATGCAAACTGCATTGGTTAGCTTGGGACAAACTTTGCCGAAAGAAAGCGGTGGGAGGATTGGGGTTCCGGTCCTTGGATACTTTTAACTTAGCTTTTTCAGCTAGGCAAGGGTGGCGTTTGATTTCAAATGAGGAGAGCTTGTTGTTCCGCATCCTGAAAGCCCGTTATTTCCCTCGTACTTCTTTCATGCAAGCCAGCTTAGGATATAATCCTAGTTATGCATGGAGGAGTATATTGAAGGCAAGACCTATTCTGGAGCAGGGAGTCGAGTGGCTTGTTGGTTATGGACAATTAATTAAGATGTGGGGAAAAAATGGTTGCCAAGAGAAGGGAATAGTCTTGTTCTTTCACCCGTCACAGGGTTGGATCCTACGGCAACATTGAGTGCTCTTATCCAACCTAATTCTGCCGAATGGGACAATGTTTTGATTGATTCGGTTTTTTCTCGGGAAGATGCTCGGATTATCAAGGGTATTCCACTTAGTGCCCGCAGCCCGCCCGATAATCCCTACAGGTCTCTCACTACCGCGGGAACATATACCGTAAAGAGTGGATAGAATGTAAGTTTATCTCTTTTACACCCACAATATCTATCCTCAACTTCCTAGGTACCTGATGTCTTTCCCGCATGGGGGAAGAGCTTATGGAAAATGAATATTCCTCCCAAAATTCGGTCATTTCGATTGTGCACAAACATCCTCCCCGTCCGAGTTAACATTACTTGTAGATTACCCGCTATTGATCCCGTTTGCTCAGGTGTAATGGATAACCTGAATCAGTTCTACATTTGTTGCTGGATTGCACATGGGCTAGGGATGTACGGCAACTCAGTTATATCCCTGCAGGTATATGTGGTATTGAAACTGATCATACTCATGATTGGTTGCAACGAATCCGCACCTCTCTTGGAGATACTGTCTTGGCTCAGGTGCTTAGTCATTGTTGGTTACTTTGGAAAAGTATAAATTCTTTAGTCTTCTAGAATATTCATGACAGCCAAGCTAGGGTCACCATGTCTGCTACTTCTTTTCTCTCCGAGTACTTGGAGGCTAATCAACAAGTTCCTACTGGCCCACGCATGCAACGCGTAGATAGGTGGCGGCTTCCTCCTAATGGGGTGGTCAAGCATAATTCGGATTTAGCTATTTCTGGTGATTGGACTGTCCTGGGAGCGATTCTTTGTAAATGTGCAGGGGACATTCTAGCAATGGTGATCAAGCAACTTTTTCGGTGCCAATGGAGCCAGCTGCGGGTGAAGCATACGCTGCACGTCATGGCATATGGTTGGCGTTAGAGATGCAAATCGAGACGCTGATGTTGGAGATGGATTCACAACTGGTCATCAATGGTCTCCATGCACACACTCCTCCCAACAGCCCCTAGGCCAAGTTATAGCAGATTTATCCTTTCTTGCCAAGTTTTTTACTTTTTTTTACTCTAGAATTATTCCTAGATCGGGCAATATGGCTTCCTATAAACTTTGTCATTTAGATACTTTTCCTGCTTTAGAACATGTTTGGTTTTCTCAGTTTCCCACTGGTATAGGGGATCAAATTGCTTTGGATGTAAGTTTTATTCAATCTGAATAAAATAACGTGTGGTTCTGATCAAGCCTCCCTCAAATTGCTCTTTGATAAAAGTCAAGCTGCCCTAGGACGGGGAAAGAAATTTTTTTTTGCTTTGAACAGGTTTGGTTGTCTAAGGGTTCCTGTGGGACTATTGTGGATAGAGTATGGCATGATGTTGCGGAAAGGGATCCGGTGGCTCAGGTGAAGGAGAAATTAAGTCGGTGTGGGAGTATGCTAACCAACTGGACCAAAACTAGCTTTGAATATTGTTGCAAGTCTAAAGGCACTTACTACTGAGATAATTATAAAAGTGGAGCAACTATGGGGTCAACGTTCTCGGGTTAGTTGGTTATAGGCGAGGGATAAGAACACCAGTTTCTTCTCTCATAAAGCCAATCAAAGGAGGAGAACTAATACTATTACTGGCATTAAGAATGCATCAGGTGGATGGGTTTCTTCGCAAAAGGATATAGCTAAGGTTTTTCATTCTTTTTACACTAAGCTATTCACTGCAAATATTACTGGGGAGCTGGTACTACAGTGTATTCAGCCTCGAATTACTACCAAGATGCAAGTCTTGTTGGCTCAACCGCTTACTCGGGCTGAGGTTTATGGAGCCCTCCAACAAATGCATCCTCTAAAGGCACCTGGTCCGGATGGTATGTCTCCTCTATTCTTTAAAAAATTTTGGGGTATTGTTGGTGATGATGTATGTTCTATAGTGTTGAAAGTTTGCTGACCCTTCCTCTCTTAATCATACTTCCATTACTCTCATCCCCAAAGTTAAACATCCGGAGGGTTGCAGTCATTTTAGACCAAGCAGTTTGTGTAATGTAGTCTTCAAGATTATTACTAAAACCATTGCTAACCTCCTCAAGACTATATTACCAGAGATAATTGGTGAAGAGTAGAGTGCTTTTGTCCCTGGTTGATTAATTACTGATGATGCTCTGATAGCTTTTGAGTCCTTCCACTATATGAAGAAACAATTTACTGGGCGTCGGTGCTATATGGAGCTCAAGCTAGATATGAGCAAAGCTTATGACAGGGTTGAATAGAATTTTTTGGAGAGTACTTAGTCGGATGGTTTCAGTGAGCATTGGGTTTCATTGATCATGAGATGTGTTCGTGATGTGCATGAAATTACATTCATTTTACACCGCACACTGTCGTCTTTTGGCCTCGTATTCATCATTTATTCATGCATTTAGATGTTAAATCACTTCTTTTCATGCCAAATCTATCTTTCCTTACCTTTGGTTGCTTTCAGGTGCATTTTAGCACAATTTCGAGCTTATTTGGTGATTTTTGGGTCAGCAGTGTCGCTGCTGCAGGAATGGTCCAGAAAGCTGACAGCGCTGCTGTCGACAAGACAATTTCGACCCAAGACTTTTTTTCCATCGATTTGCACCTACAATCAAGGAGTATTAAGAGGATGCACTTGGAAACTCATTCTATGGAAAGAATACTTATTTGCCACTTTTATGAAGATTACTTATTCTTCAAGACTTAGAGTTTTAATTGAAGACTTGATGATATAAATAGAGAAGAGACAAAACCCTAAGACACACATCGACTAGTAGAAAAGTGATTGTTTTTAGGTTATTTTTACAAGCATGTCGACAACTCTCTTTTTGTTGTTTTTATCTTTCTCCATGAACTAAATCTTCTATCTAGGTTGAAGGGATATAGCTACAGTTTAATGTTTGATTAATAATTCATCATTCTAGTTCCTTGCAATCCGTTTTATTCCTTGATTTGATATAGAGAGGTTAACAGTGTCTACGGCTTGATCATTCTCAAACACTTTCTTAGACGCCTTAGTGACAAACCGAGAGGAGAAACTAAGAACTCAGACCGTTCTATATCAAGCCTTTGCCGTATTGATTGTTGAAAGAGATTTTTAGGGTAGTTGGGGATAACAGCGTTTGGCACAATGACACTGCACCCTAGAAAAGAGCTTCACTGGCGAAAGCGGGTTGTTCGGGACTATGGTAGGTTTATATCTACACGTGAAAGTAGTTGTAAACACTTTAAGTTAGGTAGCCCTTCAAGGTAGGCGAGTTGAAGCACCAGAATGTTGAATTACTGTTAGGCAGCGACACTGTAGTGAACCCCGGACAACATAGGTCTCCATCCACTGCGTTTTCTACCCAATTGACACCCATCCTTCTGTTTTCTGATATGTTTGCTTGTTAATTTTATTTAATATCTCACTCTCCTTTATTTCTTGTTATTTACTTTATTTGCCTTTTATATTTTGAAACAACGTTCTCAAATCTCCACTTAGTTATTTATTTTTATTGTTTATAGTCTAATTGATCGAGAGCCTGAGATCAGTATTGTTTCGCAGTCCCTGTGATTTGATCCTGTTTACTACAGCAACGTTGTGCACTTGCAGCTAGCTTTGCACGAACAGTTCGCTCTGTAACTTATTCTCTACTGATAAACAGAAGCCCACAGGATGTTATTATGCCCTCCAAAGGTCTAAGACAAGGGGATCCTCTATCCCCATATCTGTTTCTCTTTTGTGCTGAGGGTTTATCGGCTTTGCTTAATAAGGCTTAGGTGGAGGGTTAGTTACATGGAGTCAGGATTTGTCCAAGAGCTCTGGATATCACACATTTATTCTTTGCTGATGAGAATATTTTGTTTGCTCGTGCAATGCGAGAAGAGGCTCGGTCGATTGCTTCCATTATGCAACAGTATGAGCTTGCCTCTGGAAAAAAGGTGAATTTGGATAAGTCTAAAGTGTTTTTTAGCCGAAATTCTCCTGATCAGTTAATATCCCAAATCCAAGGGGATTTAGAGACAAAGACAGTGCACACTTTTGAGAAGTATCTGGGTTTACCAGCTATGGTAGGAAGATCAAAGATAAAGACAGTGGACACTTTTGACAATACACGTCATGGTGTATGCTTGGCGTTAAAGATGCAAATCGAAAAGCTGATTTTGGAGATGGATTCGCAACTGGTCATCAATGGTCTCCATGCACACACCCCTCCCAACAGCCCCTGGGCCGAGTTATAGTGAATTATCCTTTCTTGCTAAGTGTTTTTCTATTTTTGACTCTAGATTTATTCCTAGATCGGGCAATATGGCTTCCCATAAACTTTGTCATTTAGATACTTTTCCTACTTTAGAACATGTTTGGTTTTCTCAGTTTCCCACAGGTATAATGGATCAAATTGCTTTGGATGTAAGTTTTATTCAATCTGAATAAAATATTGTGTGGTGTTGCCCTAAGAAAAAAAAAAAATCCATGCCTGCCTGATTCCTTAGCATTTTGGAATCATAAGTTTGACGATCGGGGATCCATGAATAAAAAGCCGGCAACAACTAAACACCAGGACCTTTAATTTTTGGTACAATCTAACAAAAAATATTGTAGATTTCCCTAAATAAATTAAAGAATCAGTTGGATTAGTGGAGCTTAAATTATAATATCTCAAAGACGAAGCACTACTAGGTTGACGAAGTCTTGGAGTTTATTTTTCAAGGTGGAGCAGCTGTGATAGTATAATAGTGCGACTGTGCGAGACCGGGCATGCATATCTGATCCCAGTTACGCGTACGGAGTTTGCTGATTTGGTCTAGAATATTAAAGAATGTTTTTGGCTTGGAGAATTGGTTTTAGTTATATAAATCTTAATTAAGGAGCAGACCGAGCACTTAAGCACATTGCATACAAACCACATCACACTAGGTTGACCCGGTCAAGGATTTTGTTTTGTGGTTTGAAACAGAAAACAAAATCCTTGAGGGAGAGCATGCATGCATGCATTCAGTAGCAGAAGTCGCTGTACTGCATATCTATCTGATGATCCCAGTTGGGTTTGTTTAAATCTGTAGAGAGAGTTTGCCTCAATATTAACTCCAAAATTTGGCTCTATCCAACTGGACATTAGTTACTAGGCCAGGCCAGGAATGTGTAATGTATAATATGTACATTAATTATCTCCAAGACCAAGCTTGATTGAAATAGTCAAATTTTTAAGTGTCCTGGAGATATATGGTGGACCAATTAATGAATGAATTATTCTGATTTCGGCTGGGCCGTCCTGTGCTATAATCATATTCTTTTTCCTCATTACAAAATATGCTAGAGCACTTGAGACACTTCTTGCAGTATATGTATATATATAGGTCTATGATTTCCTGAGGAGAGCATCCAAGTTTATACGTACTAGCTATATATAGCAATATATAACAAGATAAATACATAGGTATACCTACGCAGATGGCTTCAGCTCTTAGGGTCTTTGGCATTCTTTTGCTACTGGGAATTACATTGGGTCCATCCATCACTTTGGCAAAAGAATTCGTCGTGGGAGATGAAGCTGGCTGGAAATTAGGATTCGATTACCAAGCTTGGGCCAAGGGCAAGGACTTTCGAGTTGGAGACAAACTTAGTAAGCTTATTCCCATCTAGCTAGCTAGCTACGTACTCATCATATATAGTAATTAACTAAGTTGCAAGCACAAACTAATTAATTAGTTAATTAGGATGTTCTAGCTGTACAGCTAATTATGAATGTATTTTAAGTTATATGTTATATTGATCCTATGTATGGTAATTAATGTGTAGTATTCAAATACCGCGCTGGATCTCACAACGTGTATAAAGTAGATGGGACTGGGTTCCAGCAGTGCATCAGGCCATCTGCAAAAGAGGCTCTCACAACTGGATACGATGTGGTAGAGTTGGCCACCCCAGGAAGGAAATGGTACATTTGTGGTGTGGCCAAGCATTGCGAGTATGGGATGAAGCTGGTCATTGATGTGAAACCAGCCAAATATGAAGCTCCAAGGAGCAGTGTCCCTTCCACTTACCCTGCAGGGAGAGAATATATAGTGGGAGATGGAGCTGGATGGAGACTCGGATTCGATTACCAAGCTTGGGCAAAGAACAAGGTCTTTCGTGTTGGAGACAGACTTGGTACGTAAATTTTGTTTTTAATTTTTCAGAGGATACTTAGTCAATTAATTATATATATAGATTAATTAATTAATGGGGGTAATGTATATTCCAAGAATTATTAATACATGCTGCTTGTGCATGCTTATATATATATTTTGTTCTTGAATACCTACAGTCTTCCGGTATCCTGTGCATGCACACAACGTCTTCCGAGTGGATCAATATGGCTTCCAAAATTGCATTAACCCGCCGGCAAGCGAGGCCCTGACCACCGGGAGCGATACAATTGTGCTTACGAGACCCGGAAGGAAATGGTACATTTGCGGGGTGGGACAACACTGCCAAAACGGGATGAAGCTCTTCATAGTTGTGTTCCCAGCACAGGGGCAGAACCCTCCAAGCAGCTGGGCACCTGCAGTTCCCACTTACAAGCCAAGAGAGTTCATCGTAGGAGACTATGCAGGATGGACATTGAATTTTGATTACCAAGCATGGGCTAAGGGTAAAGACTTTAGAGTGGGAGACAAACTTGGTACGTAATTTGATAATCAATGATATTCATATATAATTGGGCAGGCACTCTCAATATTAATATTAATATTAATTAAAAGCTAGCTTAACTAAGCTAATTTTCCTCAAAAAAAAAAAAAAGAAAGAAAGGCTAGGCCAAGCTAAGCTAAGATTTGGGGTATAATTAAGTATTAATTATTATTTTTGGTAATTGCAGTTTTCCGATACCGTGTTGGGGCTCACAACGTGTTCAAAGTGGATGGGAATGCCTTCCAATATTGCACAAAACCACCCGCAAACCAAGCTCTAACCACTGGGAATGATACCATTGTTCTGTCGACCCCCCGGAACCAAATGGTACATCTGTGGTGTCGCCAATCACTGCCACCAGGGCATGAAACTCGCCCTCACTGTGCGCTCCTGATGATGATCCACACCATGCCTCTTCTGGAATTGTTCTCCTATATATGCTTGGATTATTGTTGCAATTTCTTTTCTTTTTTTTTTGTCTTTTCTTTTTCTACCTATATTAATTCCATTACCCAAAGCATTGTTGAAATTAATGAAGTGATACCTAGTCCAAGCATGACTATCTATGAGATTCCATGTGTGTTTTTTCTTCCCTGTTGCACCTACCAGACATTGAGGACTCAGTACCTATTCTACTGAGAGAGTGCGAGTGTTTTTAGGCAATAACCACCACTCGGGGTTTTGATATATCGCCGTCTTCATCACCAGGACAGTCAATATACACGCTTGGTACCAGTCTTGCCTGAAAGTTCTGCTCTTCCATTTATTCCCTTCTTGCCTGAAAGTTTTGCTCTTCCATTTATTCCCTTTTACCTTGTGGGCCTACAACATTGTTGAGTTATTAATACATGCGATTAATACAGTGTGCTACATCAACTATTCTCCCTCTCAACTCCAGTGAACAAATTAATCATTTTAGAAGTGTATGAGGTAATTAGTATAGGGGAACCAATCATATCCTACAATATACTCCCTCCATTCCATTTTGATTGAGGTTTAACAAATCTACGCACCGATTAGTAAAGTACATTAAATAGCTGTAATCTAAAAATTCTATAAACACCTAGACTAGATTATCCTTACCCTTATTTTATCTTTTTTTATACGAGTGCCTGGTTTTAGGGATAAAGGGCAAAAAAGAGAAAATCTCATTAATTATCCCTAGAATATCCCAATACGACAATTGTTTTGGAACAAAATTAATTTGCTTAAACCTAAATTAAAACTGAAAAGAGGGAGTAGTAAGGACCACCAAATATACATTTAATCCGTTCAATATACCAACAATGTCTCCCTTAAGTTAAACTAGTAAATACAAATAAGACACTACCTAATTCCATCAACCGCGAGTCCCTTTATCGCCAATGTTGTTGTAGTGATTGTCATTAATATTGCTTGAAACAATAAACAATAACGTCTTCTTTGGATCAAACCAAATCTTTATCTTCATTCTTTCCACCTTGCATGCTATGCTTCAAGAGACAGTTCCATGCCCATCATGCTCGTCAAAGACAAATCTTACATTCCTCGTTGCTCTCAAAAGCAGTCTTCCATTCTTTGTTACTCTCACAAAGATTCCTCACATCCTTTAAAATTTGATCAATTCCAACCAAATCAATTTTCTTCACCACCCACAAAATCAATTATTTTGAACACCATTTTGCTAAAACATGGCTATCAGAATGAATTTCAGGTAATGACTGATTAGCAATGACAAAATTTTACAAATAGAATTTCAGGTAATGACTGATTAGAAATCACAAAATTTTACAAATAGATTACACCAGGAAGCACCAGCGATCTTAATCTCACTGTCGATGCACTATCATGATTCATGAAGGAGCTTGTGCACTGAATGTCTTCTACACTGTTGATGCAGGACTAGCCAATATATCTCAACATTTTACCTTTGGCTTCCAGGATCATCTATTTGCAGAACATGCAAGCAGAAATGTTGAGACTCAACTTCATCGTCTTCTCTTTTTTCCTTTTCCTAATTGCCCAGATTTGAAAGCGTGTTCCTGTTCTTGCAGGAAAGCTCTTGCCTTCCCATATTTCTCTGCTCTTTCCTCCTCGAGTAAGGCCCTCTCTTTTTCCTTCACCTCAAACAAGAATGCACTGTCCTTCCGAAGTTCACGTGCAGCGCCTTTAGCTTCACGTTTTAGAAGTTTCTTTAACTTCTTCCTCTCAGCACGTTCACGGTCTGGATCGTAGTCTCTACCCTTGACAAAGCTGCAGAATGATGGCATTCATCATATTTTTAATACAAATCCAATTTGACAATGGAAACAAATTAATGGCAAAAGGACAAGGAAGGCAAGTTACTTCTCCTCAAATTTTGGGTTCAGTAATTTGATGGGCACTGGCTTCTGTTTCCTCATTTGTAGCGGTTGCCGCAGCAAATGAAGTTCTTCTGTTCTGTTCTTAATGGATTCAGCAACGTCTCTGAATTTTTCTTGCAATGCTCCTGGCATGTTCTTTTCTTGTGCCACTTCAATTAACAACATGGAGATGGGGATAAATATTTCAGGAAAGGAGCTTAGCCCTTTGTAAATGTCAACAAATCCACGTAAAGTTTCTGAAACAGTAACCAGCACCCCGGCCCTGCACGCGAGGAAATTCATACATCAGAATTTAGCACGGAGAAGAAAATAACTAAGTTGAAGAAGGGCAAATAGTTCCGTAAATACATCAGAATTTAGTGCAAAAAAGAAAATAACTAGGTTGAAGTAGGGTAAATGGTTTAGTAATCCTTGGTGCTTCAAAACTCATAACACAGATATTTTAATATCTTAACCATCGGAAAGATTACTGTAATTTCTGAATTTAAAGTTTCAAAACAAATCTGTGTGTTCATGAATCAAAACAAGTGTTGCAGGATGTGTTGACAACACCATAGTCATAAACTATCCCTCACTGCAGCTTTAAGCACAATGCAACAAACAAAATTTACCTGAACGCATCTGAGCTGAAGAAAGAGGCATCTTCTGGCATGTCTATCACCATGAGGAAATTCAGAGGACTAATCTCATTTACATGATTATGAATATGGAGCAGCGGGCCAAGTTCTTTTAGTTCAATAAGAGAAGAAAACTGCATGAAAGTAAAAGTACACAAGTCATCTCTTTATGTAGCTACACGTCACTTTGGTATTTTTAAGATATAGTCCAAAGAAAAGTGCATATAACAATACAGAGAAAATCTTTGCGTTTTTCATTCAGTTCATTCAAACTCAGTAAGCATGCTTTCAGATAAGAAGATGGAGTTGCAAAAAGAATAATGGAGTTCAAAATACCTCACTTTCCAGACAAGAAGCTGGTTTTCTATCAGTTGCAGCCATGAGCAGTCTCCAGAGAAACATTATGGCCTCAGGACAGAACTTCTGAGATTGTTTACTAACCTGTGGATAAATTGCTTGCATCAATAATTCTTTTCAGGTTAGGGTATGATGACAAAACAGAATTAACTTGAAACTGTAGGGTCATAGCACATTTTTGGTTACAAAGCCAAGAAAAGTGTAACAGTTAAAATGGTTATTCCATGATTTAAAAAACGCTGGTGCTTCGCCAGCCATGCGATTACAGAATATTCAAACAAGAAAAAGAAACAAACTATCTTAATTAAAAATTAAACATTAGCACTAGACTTGCAATACATTTGAAACTTACCACCAGCTACTGGAAATTTAAAGACCATGGCATAACCATAAGAGAGATCAAGGATACAAGCTATGCATAACCATAATAGAAAAGTAAATGATGGACCAGAGTGAACATACTTGAAGCACAATGGAACATAAGAAAGAACCAATTGCCGCATCACGACCAGACAAGATGGGACAGCGCATCAGATATTCACACATTAATAATATTGCTGGCGTCATCACAACATGACGAAAATCCGAGCATGGAAAAATCATTGACCACAACCTCAAGAGAGATAATGTTTTCATTGAAGGCCAGCAGCAGCCATTCTCTGGAAGAAGAAAATTATAAAGTTAGCACATGCACTTTGAGTAAATTGTGAAAGGACCAAGAACATAAATCAAATCAAAACTAACCTGGATTCTTAATAGCTTCACAAAACTGGGTTCGAGTTCGTAAAATTCTCTGACGAGCGCATATTGCAGAAAAGTACGGAATCTGAATGCTTATCTCAATCAGCGGTTCCACCAGCAAATTTAACAACTCCAAATTTAAGGGCTTTTTATTTGCTAATATGGCAAAATACTGCAGTAGTACACCATAAAATACCTGAAAAAACAAAAAAAAAAGGAGAGAAAAATGAGTAATTTTAACATTAACAGCAACCTCTGAGTCTGCCAACTCAAAACACCAAAAAAGTAATCGACAAGAAACCAAGTTCCCAACCACAAAAGATAAGAACGAAACCTAAGGCTGAATAAAAAAGGAAGCTAACTCTCCAACGTAACCCACATTCCCATTTTGTTAATGTGCATGCCTTTAGAAAGGATAAGTTGAATCCCCTCTAAAACACCATAATTGCATATATAAAGAACAAAAGGAAACAATTAAGCAAGCCTTACTTGCATTTTCCTCCGATTTTCAGCTGCAAGTGTTATTGCATTGTTTTTCCGAATTCGAGTTATTATCTCTATAATTTTGTCATTAGAATGATCGCCAAATATCGCACACAGTTCTTCCAAATTCTTGGGGGCCTCGATTACATATGGGATCTCTAATTGGGTTGGCCGCTGTTCACAATTTTCTTTTATCTTCCTCCCATGAGTAGTTTCCTTATCTTCTTTCATAGTCTTGATAGCATTATTTTTCTTCGCCCTCTTGAGGTTAATGTCGTTCATTTGTTCTTCCTCCGAGCTGCAAGGGTAATCATCTTCTTCATGATCTTCCAAATCTGTATCAAGACTGTCATCATCACTCTGTTCCCACTCCTTCAAAGATTGAGTTTTATCCAATTTGTCATTTTCATCAGCACTATCTTCTTCATCAGATCCTTCATCATCACCATCCTCTTCAGAATTTTCAGAATCCTCAGAAGAACCATCATCTTCATTTTCAGAGTCATCTGTATTCTCCCTTTCAAGTATCTCATCAATCCAGCCTTTCTTAGTCCTAGGCTCTTCATCAACAGAAAAGGAATCCCCATGATCATCACCAGATGCTGGTCTTACTTTCTGAGTCGGAATCTCATCATCATCCTCTTCATTGCCAGAGTCATCAATGGCAAGCATTCGCTTCTGTCTCTCTTCCTGCAATAATTACACAAGTCACTAGGAAAGCTTGCAATTGAAATTCTAGACTATAATCTTACCAACTTCTTGAAAATTTTTCATTTGCCAAGCTTCATATAGATATAATTATTGGATTACAGTGCAAGGTGAATATAAACTCAAGTAAGACATGCGAAACATTCATTAATGAGGATGGCAGTTATGCATATAACAAACTCCATGTTCCACTGTAACACATGTAATTGTCATACTACTAATACAACGAAGCAGCAGAAACCATCATTACTCCGAAACGCAAAGAAGCTCCATAACAGATGAAGACAGCCACCACCATAATTGATGCTTTGCAAGATGTTCTTTAGTTACAAGGACAAACATACTATGTGAAAAATGACAGAAAATTTGAAGTTCATCCTAAAACATAAGTGTCAACAAAAATTCTTAGAGATAGAGGTTGAAATAATTGCAAAACCATCTTGCTGTAGTACATATGCAGGCTTGTGTTAATACAGACACACATTATGGAGTAAGTATACCTCTAGTTGCTCTAGTCGTTCTCTCTCCATCTGGTCAATCTCTTCCTGTGTCTTTGTCCTTTCAGAAGGCTGAGCACGCACGTCCGCAGCCATCTCATAGAAAATCTTATCATAGAAATCAGATTCCTAGAAAGAAAAACAAACAGAAGAGAATAGATGTCCATGAGCTCAAAATCAAAATAAGAAAAATGAGAAGATAACTACAGTGCATAGTGTGAGCACTAAAACCACTAAGTACTATAGGATATTGGAAGGAAAAAAAACAACAATGAAAAAAGTAGAAGCAATATTTCAAAATTAAAACATTGAATATAGGAATCAAGCCACAGTAGGAAAGCATAGAGAGCGAAAACCAGAATACTTTGAAAAAAGTTAGGAAAGGCAGCAGCAACAATGAACAAACAATACCTGCTTAATATTCCCTGGTTGTTGAGTAACCAACAACTCATTCTTGGGATGTTCATTAGAACTACCCTTATCCGCAAGGGTCTTCGAGGCATTTATCTTTCCTGGTTCAGTCAGAGTCGATAAAACCTGTGATTGGAGCAGAGAGGCAAAGGTTTTGTCTAATTCTTCTACCAACTTTTCCTTTTCTTCTTTATCTTTTGCTTTCTGAGCCTGCATTGAAGTTTGAGAGCAAACTCAACCAAATTAGGATAACAGACTACATCTCATCTGCAAGAAGTTTAAGAGGACAAAATCCAGCGCACCTTGAAAAATTTGCTCTTCAACATAACCTCCTCCATTACTTCTTTCTTTGTTTTGGGCCTCTGCAATGGGAAGTTGAATTAAGATAAGGGAAGTTCTCGATTTGGCCACAAGAATCCCCGGAAGCTACTGAACTAAGTGCTAAGTGCATCTAACTATGACAGGCTTGTAGGAGTATCTCACTTACATGATTCTCCAGCTTTATAAAATGGAGTGAAAATCAAACAAATGATTACATAGGAACATGATGCCCAATAAACAAAAAAGGGAAGAGGCGAAGAGAGCACGTACGTTTTCCTTCTCATCCACTTGGTTTGGATCGTAAGGAACATTACGTAACCTTAATCCAGCTGAACTCCCTGAAATGAAGAAAACAATGCTTGGATTCACCACCAAAAGGAGAGGTGCCAAGAAAGAAAAATTGGATAGCAAAGAATGTAGATCAAAACCAATAACTAATCAGCATCCACATCCCAATAGCAATTGATATAAAAAGCAGTGACACCACAGAAGCCAAGGGCAACCTAGAATGGCCACTGAGACAAGAAGTTCAAAAGAAATCAGATTTGCCTAATTAATGTGGAACATGCAAGGTCTGCAGAAAATGGTGGGCTTTTATTTGTACTATCTGGTATCTACCGGCAAGCCGACCATGTTTATTGATCTTTTACATCTTATCGTCCAGTAGTGAGAATTTTATTGGGCTGCTACTTATTTAATTATGTCATACCAAAATGCATCGCCATACAGACCATAGTTCCTATTCCACCATGTTCACGTTTATACCACCAATATTATAAGAGGATATGCAATGCCATTTGCAACGATGCACATAGATGTGAAACTAGATGCCACAAAGAAAAAAAAAACAATAAACAATATAAAAAATAAAGCAGTTCAATGGCAGCGTAGACTGTAGAGAGCCAACCCGTGCAAAGTGTTTGTAAATGCATCCGAGGTTAATATACTTGCTTATCATTTATCAACACCAATTGCACAAGAGGTTAATATAAGGGCTCATTGTTTATTTATCAATACCAAGCGTATGAGGTATGAGGCGAGCGAGAAAACTGTAGGATGCCTATTCAAACAATAAGAAACCCAAAAAGAAATGACAAGACTAGGACTTTGATACATACTGTGTGTTTCATCATCTGGGTCGGCATCATCAGAGAGCATTTCATCCTCGAAATCATCATTCCCGGAAAACCCTCCAGGGAACTCCAACCCATCATCATCTTCCTCTCCATCGGATAAATTATACTTACTCTTCTTACTCTTCTTCATCCGCACCTAGAAAGGAGCGAAAAAAGAAAAAAGAGTAAAAACACAATAAACCCGACACCATCCAACACAAAAAAGAATAAATAGAGAGAGGGAGAGGGAGAGAGGGACCTGAAGCTCGCGCTGGGATCGCATAATGGCCTTATCGAATTCGGGAAGCCCGTCATTCTGCTCACCAATTCGCTTGTCCACAAACACGGAGGACTTGGTGCTCTGTTGGTAGTCTTTGAGTAGGGTTTTGTTCCTCTTTTGGATGGCGAGGGAGCGGGAAAGCCCGACCCGGAGCTGCTCTCCCTTGCGCTTCTTCCCCAAGATGTCGAATTTGCGGCGTGACCATATGGTCTCGAATGGGTTCTCCTTTTTGGTGGCTTTCACCTTCATGGCCACCGCTTCTGGACCCGATTTCTTGCTCTTGCTCTTGCTCTTGGGCTTGCCTGCTTTCTTCCCCATTGCCCTCTATCCCTACTTACTACTTTTGAGAAGGGAGACGAGGAGAGACACTCTAAGAGCTCTAGAGTGAGAATTTTTGTTGAAGATGGTAATTATTATTAGGGTTTAAGGGTTTTGATTTTACTTTTCAGCTCGCTCCCACTAAAGCAAAGCATACAAAATTGGAAAAAAGAAAAAGTTATATTGGGCCTGTAACCATATATTTTGTGTTCCAGAATAGGCTTTAAATTATTGGCCCAAAGTATGAGCGACAATACGGAGAGAATTGGAAGGAAATTTTTGGGAATTATAATTTCATTTCATTGCCATCACACTCTACCTACCTACAAACACATTGGTCATCGGGAAAAAAAAAAAAGGCTGAAGGTAGTGGTAAAGCCGTAGTGAATGAAACTTTCAAGCATTATCTTGTAGATTTATAGAATTCCAATTCCGATATATGCGTAGAATTATCTACATAGTTAACCATGCGCCATGCACCCTATGTAGGAACAAAAAATTTCTTTCTGCACTGGTACACTGCTTCTTGCACTGTGTGGTGATGTGGAGTAGACAAGGCTGTGAATATAATAACTGCAGATGCTTCAAGGCGTGCTGCTAATGCCACTTTCCTTAAGACAATATTTGCCACCACCACTTACTCTAAAGTCGGTATGCAACGGTGTTTTGCAAATTTGCCTCGGAGATACAATGAAGCCCCTGGTTGAAGATGTCTTGCATAAACACCACAACCCTTGATCACTTTCCGAATATAAGCAGAATATCTATTTTATATGATAACCCTGCAGTGGTATACCATATAAAAGGCAAAGTATTTTATTTGGTGAGTGAAAAAGTAAAACACAATTTGTTTTACTTTTGGTAAGTAGGAAAAGTAAGTGAACCAGTTGGAGAGAAAAGAAGGAAACTAAAACACAATTTGTTTTGTACGTTTGGATACTTTCTGATATCTGGAAATGAGAATGAGTGGCCTATTTATAAGCCTTCATGTATCTTTTCCAAAAGACACATTTAATCCAAAAGTTACAGCCATTAAATTCAAACTTAAATTTGTATCTTTTCCAAAAGACACAATACAAAAGGATGTAACTTTTCATTTTTAAACTCATTTCCAGTAGATACCTTTTACACCAAAAGGTACAAATATAATTCCTCTTTATATTATAAAAATCCTCCAACATTCCCCCACCATTTTTATAATACCTTGCAATTCGATAGTTCTGGAAATCTTATGCATAAATGAAAATGTCGGTGAGACTTGAATTTTCACTTAGTGAATCGTGTATCGCCAATCGGAATTGTCAGTAGACTATGCTTTGAACTAACATCTTCCATGTTGACTGGTTGGACCACATATCCACACACAAGATTTCTCATCCAGAAATGTGATCTTTATAGCCGACACGTTAAAGGCCTTGTGTCTTGTATCTGTTCATGAGTGCTGTTAGAGTTCAAGCCACAAAACTCCTAGAGGCGGCCATACTTCCACTCACATAGGTAGTCTCTATATCCTTAGTGTTCCCATTATAAACACTTTCACAAATACATGCCATAGAGATCTATTAAGAGCATAAGCTTACCCTTTCTTTGTCCTAACGGGTACCAAGCACTCTCACCTTGGGATGGAATATTAAAGTGAGTGCTTGCCAGTCATCCTAATAGTGTACTTTGACTCATTGAACTCAAGATTTGATGTTTTATCAAACGTTGAGTCGAGGTTCCACTATTGGTGACTCAATAAAATTGGCTTGAGACCCATCCCATTTGAGATCTTACTTACCTTATCTCTGGTAAGTCCTTTTGTAAAAGCATCTGCCAAGTTTTGTTGTGACCTCACAAAATCAATGGTGATCACCGAATTTCTTATCAATTCTTGTACATAGCTATGTCTTAATCCGATATGTCTAGATTTTCCATTGTAAACTTGGCTATATGTTGTAGACAATGTGGCCTGACTGTCACAATGTATTGATATGGGAGAAATTGGTTTGGGCCACAGCGGAATCTCATAAAGTAAATCTTTTAACCATTTCGCTTCTTTGCTAGCAGATGTTAAGGCCACAAATTCAGATGCCATAGTGGAGTCTGTGCAAAGAGTTTGCTTTTTAGAGCTCTAAGATATTGCACCCCCACCAAGCATGAAGATCCATCCAGTTACAGATGAATAATCATCTTTATTAGAAATCCAACTAGCATCTGAAAATCCTTCTAACACCGAAGGATATCCGGTATAGCATATACCATAGTTCATAGTTCGTTTTAAGTACCTTAAAACTCTATGAACTGTCTGCCAATGTTGCTTACCCGGATTGCTAGTAAATCTGCTTAGCTTTCCAACGGCAAATGCAATGTCTGGCCTTGTACAGGTCATTGCATACATCAAGCAGCCTATAACCTTTGAATATTCCAGTTGTGCTACCGGACTTCCTTGATTTTTAGCCAACTTCAAGTTTGGATCAAATGGAGTAGATACCGGAGAACTCTCCAGTTTCTCAAACTTGTTGAGTATTTTCTCAATGTAATGGGATTGCGACAATGTAATCCCATTACTACTCCTTATAATCTTTATACCAAGAATTACATTTGCTTCTCCCATATCTTTCATATCAAAATTTTCTGACAAGTACTTCTTGGTATTCTCAACTTGATCCATGTCCGTGCCAAATATAAGCATGTCATCTACGTATAAGCAAATAATCACACCTTTTCCATCTTTGAATTTGCTATATACGCATTTATCAGATGTGTTAATCTTGTAACCATCTGCAAGCACAACCTCATCAAACTTTTGATGCCATTGCTTAGGTGCTTGTTTAAGTCCATACAAGGACTTCTCAAGTTTACAAACCTTATGTTCTTGTCCTTGTAGGACAAAACCTTCTGGTTGTTCCATGTAAACTTCCTCATCCAATTCACCATTCAAGAATGCTGTTTTAACATCCATCTGGTGAATAACCAGGTTATGTATTGATGCAAGTGCAATCAATAATCTTATTGTAGCAATTCTTGCTACTGGCGAATAGGTATCAAAATAATCTACTCCTTCTTTCTGAGTAAATCCTTTCGCCACCAACCTGGCTTTAAACTTATCAATAGTTCCATCAACCTTCATTTTCCTTTTGAAAATCCATTTGCATCCAATCGGTTTGGAGCCTGGTGGTAGGTCTACTAATTTCCAAGTTTTGTTACCCATTATAGAATCCATTTCATCTTGGATTGCTTCTTTCCAGAAGGCTGCATCCTGTGACTTCATAGCTTCACTATAAGTCTTAGGATCTTCTTCTATATTGTAACAAAATGGTACATGATTTTCAGTACCTTCTTTTATACCTTCAACTAGGTAATAAAAGTCCGATGACTGTGTAGTTCTTTTAACTCTTTTGCTCCTTCTTTGCTCAAGTGCATCACTTAAGTCTTCCTTTGTATTTGAGTTTGGAATGTCAAGTGGAGATGCTATAGATTTTTGAATGGAATTGAATCTTGTCTCATCAAATAAGGCATCCCTTGATTCAATAACAGTATTAATTGTTATTGCATCATTAGGTTCTATAACCATGAACCTATAAGCCTTACTATGATGTGCATATCCTATGAATATGCATTCAATTCCTCTTTCGCCCAATTTTCTTTTCTTAGGCTCAGGAACTCTCACAATTGCTCTGCATCCCCAAACTCTTAGATGACTAAGATTTGGTTTTCTTTTGTTCCAAAACTCATATGGGGTGATCTTGCTTCTTTTATTAGGAACTCGATTCAATATGTAAGTGGCAGTTAATATTGCCTCACCCCAAAATCCTAATCCCAAACTGGAATTAGAGAGCATGGCATTTGCCATCTCTACCAGAACACGGTTCTTGCGTTCTGCAACACCATTTTGTTGTGGTGTATATGGAGCTGTTGTTTCATGGACTATCCCAGTTGAATTAAAGAAACTTGGATCATAGTATTCACCACCTCTATCAGTTCTTAATCTTTTGACATGTGATTCACAATGCAATTCAACCTCTAGTTTAAATGCTCTAAATTTATCCATTGCTTCATCTTTAGAATGCAACAAATAAACATAGCAAAATCTAGAGTAATCATCAATAAAAGTAACAAAATACTTCTTTCCACCAATAGTAGGATTACTATGCATGTCACAAACATCACTATGTACCAATTCAAGAATCTTAGTACTTCTTTCAACTTTTGGGAATGGATGTCTTGTGATTTTAGTAAGCATGCATGTTTTGCATTGTTGATCACTTTTGTTAGTGCTAAGAATTATTTCCATTTTCATCATATCTTGCATTTCCTAACATTCACATGTCCTAACCGATTATGCCATAAGGAAAAAGAAGAAGAATCAACAGTATAAGCAGCAACATACTTATTCTTATTATTGATATTTAACTTGAACATATTATCATACATGTAGCCTTTGCCAACAAAGACACCACCCTTGGATAGAATAAATTTGTCTGCCTCAAAAACCATTTTGAAGCCAAACTTGTTTAGCATACTTTCGGACACAAGATTCTTCCTTATCTCAGGCACGTAGTACACTTCTGTAAGTGTAAGTGTCTTTCCAGAGGTGAACTCGAGATCAACACTTCCTTTGCCTTTGATAGTTGCTTTAGTAGCATTCCCCATGTATAAACTTGAACCATCTTCTAGGGGCTCAAAGGTCTTGAAGAAATCTTTGTCCTTGCAGACATGTTTTGTTGCTTCGGAATCTATCCACCAAGCACCATCATCTTGTACCATATTGATTTCAGAAATCATGGCTATAAACTTATCAGTTGATGGTGCATCATTCTTGCCTTAAACTATCTTCCTTTTGAGAAGTCGGCATTCAGACTTGTAGTGTCCTGGCTTGTTGCAATTGAAGCACACAACCTTTTTCTTGATGGACTTATTGTCTTTGAAGCTACTAAATTTCCGCTTTTTAGATTTGTTTTCTTGTCCATCCTCCACTAAGTGTACTTTTGACACTTGAGAATCTTGCTCTTTATCTTCTTCTTCTTTACGAAGGCTCTCCTCAATTCGGAGTTCATTTCCAAGAGCTTGAAGACTAATGTCTTCTTTCTTGTGCTTCAATTGCTTCTTAAATTCTTTCCAAGAAGGAGGCAACTTATCTATAATAGATGCTACAATAATGCCTTCATCCATGTCCAAATTATGATGCTTGAATGTACCAAGAATATGCTCAATTTCATGAAATTACTCCATAACAGATTTATTATCTACCATGCGATAATTATTGAAATTGGAGACAATGAACTTCTTACTTGTAGCATCCTCCTTTAAGTATCTCTGTTCCAGCAACTCCCACAAGTCCTTTGCTGAAGCAGAGTTATAGTATGTATCGAACATGGTGTCTGACATTCCATTGAGAATGCTTCCCAAGGCAATGCAATCATCATTATCCCATTTGTTCTGCTTGATAGCATCCTTCTTTGTTTCATCCTCCTTTTCTTCTGGTCTGGGCTCCTTAAGAACATACAAAATTCCCATTTTAGCTAATAGAAAATGCATCTTCTTTTGCCATCTTCGAAAGTAACCATCATCAAAGCATTTCAACTTTGCGAAGTTTGGCTCCTTTGGCACAACAACCTTGTTCTTCCCCATAATGCCGAATATTGTCTTAAGATTGTAGGAACAAAAAACTTCTTTCTGCACTGGTACACTGCTTCTTGCACTGTGTGGTGATGTGGAGTAGACAAGGCTGTGAATATAATAACTGCAGATGCTTCAAGGCGTGCTGCTAATGCCACTTTCCTTAAGACAATATTTGCCACCACCACTTACTCTAAAGTCGGTATGCAACGGTGTTTTGCAAATTTGCCTCGGAGATACAATGAAGCCCCTGGTTGAAGATGTCTTGCATAAACACCACAACCCTTGATCACTTTCCGAATATAAGCAGAATATCTATTTTATATGAAAACCTCTGCAGTGGTATACCATATAAAAGGCAAAGTATTTTATTTGGTGGGAGAGATAAGAAAATAGAAAAAGTAAGTGAACTAGTTGGAGAGAAAAGAGGGAAACTAAAACACAATTTGTTTTGTACGTTTGGATACTTTCTGATGTCTGGAAATGAGAATGAGTGGGCTATTTATAGGGCTTCCTGTGTCTTTTCCAAAAGACACATTTAATCCAAAAGTTACAGCCATATTCAAACTTAAATTTGTGTCTTTTCCAAAAGACACAATACAAAAGGATGTAACTGTTTATTTTTAAACTCATTTCCAGTGGACACCTTTTACCCCAAATGGTACAAATATAATTCCTCTTATATTATAAAAATCCTCCAACACCCTATGTATTATTTTTCTGCATAGTTAAGCATGCGCCATGCACCTATGCATTATTTTTCAAACCTTTGGCATCAACATATATGTTGTAGAATAAGATTTTAGAATTTTTCAGAACAAATTTTTTTAACAGATGCTCAATGAAAGAGATAATTTAGGTATTGTTGGTTTAAACAAGTCAACAACAAGCCTATCTGTTATCATTGTCCTTTGTTTAACCCCTCTCATGCCTAAGTTATACTAGCTAATTTTTCTTGATATAGCCTTTACCCACTTTTTGTCCTTTGAAACCTTTTATGGCTATCATCTATCTTTCTCCCATCTACCATACCCTTTTCCAAAATTCCTTAGGAAAATTTTTGTCATGAATTTATTTCATAAGTTTTTCAATGATAAGTGCCAATGTACCTCATTTTCAACACATCCAAGAAGGTCTATGCATTGAATTATTTGTAATTTCACTTATTTCAAGTATGGTATAAAATGCAAAGCGTAAAAGAGAGAGAGAGAGAGAAATCAACAAAAATTGATACAGAGAAAAAAAACAAAAACATAAATATATATGCAATTAAGTGTTCCTAAAGCATGATGAATTTTTTTTTTTATGACCACAATTTGGATGTTATTTTAAGACTTGCACTCTGAGAATACTCTATATTTAATTTTCTTGATAATGCTCATGCAATCTTTACTTAAGTAGATTTTTGAACTTTAAAACCCTATGTATGTCTTTTTTTTTTTTATCAACCTTGACCCAAGACCCCATTATTTTTAAATTTCTATTGATCTTTTTGTGAACGTTTATTCATAATAGTGGTGTTAAGGTCTGAAATTTGCTTATGGGACTTGTTTTTCAATTTTTCATGACGTCAATTCATACTTGCATGTATATGGGTTAGTTAAATCTTACTGGGTAATTTATGTGAAAGCTTGTGAAGGTAAGTCTGACTATTACAAGGATATTTGTTCATCAGATTTTCTTTTTTCTTGGCATATGTTCTAAATATTTTCAAAAGCTCATGCTGATAAACTTGGAAATCTTGATATGAGCACTTATTGGTTGGAAATTCGGTAGAGAATTTTCAAAACCTTCATTTGGTTTAATTTTGTTTATTTTCTTGGGGACAAGTAAAGTTTATGTTTGAGGAGATTTGTACTCTAAATTTACACATCTTTTATGGTTGTTTCCAATGGCTTTTATTATGTATTCTTGGTCAATTATGTTATGTGTATAAGTGTTATTATTGTATTTTTTCATGCATAGTGTCATTTAGTACTTCAACATTATTGATTCAGTTTTTATATCAGGAATAAGTTGGTTTTATTAAAAATGGAGATATATTAGCCAAGTTTAGAAACTAATTCATAAAAAAAAACTTTTTGCAGTGACACTGCCCACTTAATTGACGATTGCAAAAGATTCTGAGATCCAATTGAAGTAAAACCAGTTGGAGATGAAACTAGACTTTCAGATCTTTCTAAGGATATAAAATTCATAATTTTTCGACATATCAACAAGGAGTAGTGAATAAATCCCCAAGGCGTAGAAATTTCTATACCAAACCTGGCGCAATATTTTTATCATAACTCGAGCTAGAGAAGTCCAATGTAGATGTACTTTATATGTGAAAAAATCTAAGAGAGCTTGATAGAACTTTGTAGCAATGTCCAAAGCCCAATTCTACCGTCTACAAGTCAGGAATTAGCATGTAAGTATTTGGTAGAAAAAAAAGAAACGGTTCAGCTAGGAGTGCAAGTAAAGAATTCTATTTCTATTTAAAAATAGAGACCCATAGTCGGCTAAAGCACCAAGAAACCAGTGTAAATAGACACCTAGGGTCAACATCAGTTGGAGGCTGAGTTCAGAGGGCAAAGCTCAGCCGAATTGTTCAGTTTTTAGGTCACACACACTAGTAGGGTTAGGATTTCGACTCTTTTTTAACCTCTAAATGGTGCCAACTCCCAAGCAAGGCTCAAGGGTTACTCCCCTTAACAAACCAATGTTTTTTCAATAAGATTTGAAGACTTAAATTCACAAGAATTATTAATTTCAGAAGCAGAGGAAGTCGACAAAAGAAGCAAAAAAGTCGACACAACCAACAACAACATGAATCGGCCAGCCGAATCACCTCTCTCTCTTATTCGTTTTTCTTTCCGTTATTTTGTTTACTTGATGAATTCTCGTGAGAACATGATGTGTTTGTTCGTTTTTATGAGGAACTAATTCCTTAATCTAGGATTAGGAATGTAACTAATTACTCCCATGATTTTATAATTATTTGGACAATTTTAATGGTTTATCTTGTTGATTGTATGATCTATGTATGCATGATTTGTTTATCTATTTTGGATTCGATTCCTATTGTTGGAAACATTTGAGGGCTGAGTTGTTGATAGTATTAGACCTAGAAAAATATGGATTGATTGAAGCTAAACACGCGAGAGCTGTTAGTTTCTCAGGGCTTTATTGATTGTCTGTACTTAATAAATTTAGTTTGGATGCTAGACTATGCGAGAGCTAGGTAGTTATATACTGAATAATTAATTCAACTTGCGAGAGTTGAGAGTTAGTACATTAGGACAATTGCCTACAATCACACTTTATAACCAATAGCTTGCCAAATTTAATTATAAAGCTAGAAAGCAATTAAGTGAGCCCCGAGCTCCAAAAATGCCTGAGATATTGATAGAACACTATATTAGAATAAGTTTGCAATTTTATTTTTTTTATTTTTACCAATCGATATGAGTACAATATTCACCCTTCTAATCGATTTGCCTAGGAAAACATAAGTTGTGGTCAACATAGTACTTAATCTTTTGTTTTTGTAGGATCGACCTTGATTATATTACTACGATAGAACACTGTATGCTTGTTGTTTAATTTTTTTGTGTTTTATTTGTGGGTTTATTTGTGTTTGAAAAGCACTGAACTCATGGAGAAAAAAAGCTCCTTTAGCCGAGAGTGCATCATATGTATACTTTTTAACTTCTTAATCTCATCTTCCGCAGTTAAACCTTACATCTCATTCAGAACATATTGATACGGATTTTATTACAGATGGGCAGTGCGTTGTAGCAATAGGGTCGTCCACAAGGACCATGTTAACAATACTATCCTTAGAAAATCAATTAATTAGGCTATAATTAACAATAAAATAATAAAGTAACGACATTGTAACTAATGATATTGGCTGAAAATAAATCAAACACGAAATAAAAATAGCGATGGTCAGATGGATCGAATCCTAGTTCGTATGGGGTTCACCATTGCCTAATAATTTAGCAATTATTTTTCCTTCATATATCCAAACGCCTACCTTAAAGGGCATTAACCTAATGTAGGTATAACTCGTCGCCAAACTATATTCCTACCCTAATCATGAACTACCTGCTTTCGCCAATATAATCTTGTCCTAGGATGCACTAAACATTGTGTGATCCTCAATTAGTTTAAAATTCTCTCGTTTTACCTCTCCATTCTTCACCCGCTTATCTAGGATAGTGACAAAGAATTATCGAGTCTTTTAACATTATTAAGAACACTGTAAATAAATCAAGTCAAAAATGCATAGATAGATTTTGACAAAATGCATAGGTAGATTTGGTTATCTTGATGAATGCTCATACATATTCATCCTAGGTCTATATGGCATACTAGAACTGGCTTTGCAAAATGCATAGGTAGATTTGGTTTGTTAAAAACCATATGAGTAGCACCTATTCCTTCTTTTTGCACCGAATGCCTCTATTGTCCTAGCAATGAATTCAGGTTCTCTATACCTTTGGTAAACTTTTCTAGAGAATATTTTAGATCCTCAATATCCTTCTGAAGTATATCATTCTCTTTCAACAACTTGTCACACATAGCAATATTACTAGCAATGTTCTTTTCTAGTTCATCATGAGCATTTTGTAAGTTTCTCATTTTTCAGAGTCTCACTTGTTTTCAGAGCATTAGGGTGAGAATGATCAAGTTTTTCATAAGCATTTTTATGAGCCTTGGCATCATATTCAAGCATATCAATTTGTTTCTTGAATTCTTTATTTTTCTAAGAACTTTCTTTTAGTTATCATGCAAGTCACAAAAGGCATCTTGTATTTCATCAAGAGTAACTTTTTTCCCTTTGGTTTTGGGAAAACCATATCTCCCCTTCTTTTGGTATGGGCAATCAGACTTGATATGTCCTGGTCGGTTGCACCCAAAACACACCAAAGGATCCTTCTTTGATTCATCTATCTTCGCTTCCTTTGGATTCCTCCCTTTGGATTGTCTCTTCATTTTGAGGTTTCTTGCAACCTTCTTGGATTCATCTATCTTTGCTCCGCTACTAATTATTGGCCCAAATATGCCTAAGAGGGGAGGGGTGAATTAGGCTTAAACTTTTTTGGTTTTAGGATTGATATGGTTTTTGTGAAACCACGCGCTGGACTACAGTAGTGAGTTTCGAACTAAGAATAGAAATAAGATAGGGAAGAGAAGTGAACAAAAGTCATTTTAGAGTGGTTCCCCCTCACCAAGTATCTCCACTACCTAAAGGACCCTCCTTAGGATTTCAAACACTCACTAACCTTAGGTTTTTGCGGGTTCAACCTTAACTTTTACAATTCACAAGCTTTTCTAGGCTAAGCTCAAACCTTTACTAGCTTTTCACAAGCTAAGCTCTAACCTACCCTCAAATCTAATCTTAGATTTAAGTGCCCAACAAAACTAAACCAAATCTTGCTTACAAGCTACCCTTTCACTAGATTGGATTACAATAATGAATCAAGATTAGAAACACATGGTGTAAGCTCAAATTTCAAACTCAGATTTCACAAATGGCTCGGATAATCTTCAGAGGTGTTTTGAACCTTCTTTTATAGATCAGAGTTTTGGGGGGAAAGTCTTCCAACGGCTCATTGAATCCCAAAGTTGACTTCAGTTCAATTATGGTTTGAGTTAGGACCACATCTGCTTTCCAGCTCCATGGTTGTAAAGTATTACCAAATCTGGAAAGTTTGGACCACCAAAGGGAAAATCTTCATTAAGTGAAATAGGAGTTGAGAGAGAATGTATTCTGCACTTTTCTGAACCTTTTCACTTACTAGTTCTCATTCTAGGCTGTTGGGAGTTGAGTGTTAATGCTTGTGAGGACCACACGCAAGTTGCAACTCCTTGGTGGCAAGTTTGGACCACCATCTTTAATGAAGTGGGTGAGGAGAGATAACAAATACTTGCTCACATGTCTTCTTACTTGCTCACCACTCCTAGCCGTTGGGAGTTGAGTTTTAATACTTGGGAGGACCACACACAAGTTGCTAAAAGTACGACAGTGACAGCTCGTGTGGTTTCTTCGAAACCATCCTTCCTGCATATGCTTATAGTTTCCTTTGAAACCATTCATCTTCCTGTATGCTTAATCAACACAATATATATGTATGCAAGACATTCATCCAAGTGATTTCTTAATCATCAAAATTAATTGTAAACTATTGCTAAACATGGTTAGTTCACTAATTAAGATTAAGAAGATAATTAGCCCATGTTTAGGCCAACAAAGGATTTGAGTTACGAATTAATGTTTTAAGCTTAAGTATTTTGGATATAATTTTTCAAGTTTAGAATTTTAGTATTTTAGGATGTAAGATTTAAGTTTTTTGGGGCTTAGAATTTATAAATTTATTTATTTTAGGGTTTAGAATTAAAAATTTTAAAATTTTATGATTTTAAGGTTTAAGATATTTAAAAGTCATATAACTTATTATATAATATTAATTGAGTCTTATAACTTTTAGATTTGATTAATTAAGCCCTAGTGACATAAACATGTTGAGACATCAGCATATGATAACTGTCAACTCAGCAATGTCGGATGGAAAGCACACATAGGAGTTCTTTGATAAACAATTCAAATTAATAAGACTTAACTAATATAAAAATAATTATAGGACTTGATTGAAAAATGATTAAGAATAAGGATTAATGCTACATTTGATCCTTCTGTTAGCCCCCGATCAAAAGATTCAACCCTGTATTGCGTTTTCGTTACTTTTGATCCCTGTGTGCGTCCATATTTTATATTTTGGTCTGCATGCCCGGAATCCGGCCGCTTTTGCTGACGTGGCAACTTTTCCGGTGCCGCGTCAACAAAAATGGGACCAACTTATCAGTTGCCACACGACCCAACCCGACTCGGCCTGAACCAATTTGCAACCCGACCCACAATCAAAAATCCCATGTCTTAAAAATACCCTGGCCCACATTTTATTGGATTTTTTAGTTAAAATGCACAAATTGTATTCTTTATTCTTAAATTAGTTTATTAATGATATTAAATTTTCATGTCTCCCAATTTACACATCCAATTTTTTTCCAAATATAATTCTTTTGACGCGTGAAATTTTTTACCCACTACCCAATTTAAATTAAAAAAATATAATTACAATTAACCCATCACCTCCCAACATGACGAGCACCACCACCACCACCCAAGTCACCTTCAGCACCTACTATTGTCACGTCGATGTTGACAGTCACATCAACCACCAACCTCACAACTACAACTCATCGCCAGCAATCGATGGCAACTTGCTTGTCCGCAACCATTCGGTGAGTCTCTCCCTTTCAAAGCCATACCGCATCCACCCACCAGCAACCACCATCATCACAACACACAACACAAAACCCATTCCACAGTCAATACACCAATGAGATTCAATTCTCGAAACACCACAGACAACACTAAAGGAACCCGTCTTCGGCCACCAGCATCATCGACACCCAAAGCCCCAACAACTGTGCCGTGGAACCTTCGGCACACGGCGAGGGCGGCGATTCAAAGAAACGGCTGGGATTTTGAGAGGAGAAAGGGAGATCGAAGATGGGCAAGGTGCAGACGGCGGCAGCGTGTAGAAACTCGCCTCGGCAACTCCTGTGACACTTGATGTACATCGAGGTAGATGAAGGGAGGGAGAGACGGCGATGTTCAAGGGGCAGACGAGAAGGGCTATGGTGGCCCTGCAACTCGTTAACTGTAGAGGTGGTGGTTGCAGCGTCTACCAAACTGGTGGAGAAGGGGTCTTTGTCGTCGATCTTCCACCGTCAAGAGCAAGGGTTTCCGGTTTGGAAACTTAATGGGGAAAGAAGTTGAGTTGATTTTGGGATTTTTATTTCCATTTGCATTTTAATTCTCCGGGATTTAGGAGAGGCAGCCCGGTGAGGCCACGTTGCTACTGCTGTTGTTAAACTAATGAGTATTGATAGTTTGTAATTAATGAATTAAAATTCTGAAAAAAAAAGATAGTGTCCACTTGATAATTTGTAATTAATGAATTAAAAATAAGAAAAAAGGAATTGTGGAAAGAATAAAAAATGATTATTTTTATTTTAATGGATTTCTGTTTTGTTTTTAAAATGGATTTCTATTTTAATAGATTTCTATTTCTTTTTCTTCTTTTAGTTATTTATTTATTTTATTGTGCACTTCGGTTTGGATGGACAGGTCTTTTAAGCGGGGGAACCAGTCGGGGTCGAGCCGTTCTGATTTGTTGGCTTGACCTGGCACGCGGGTCCCACATATGCTGATTTGGCGCCGAAAAGCCTGCCACGTCTGCACCAGATGCTGGAATCCGGCGACTCAGACCAAAAGTAATGAAAATGGACACACAGGGATCAAAAGTAACGAAAACACAACACAGGGCTGAAACTTCGAATCCAGGGGCAATACAGAGACCAAACAAACAGGCCATTTATCCTTAAGAATAATAGAACTTTCAAAGCCCTTTATGAAACTATCCTCTAAGTTATATCCTCGTCGAGATAGTACCATTCTCTAGGCAGTATGAGATTTACTCAGTCATTCCTTGGAGGTCAAATTGATACATGTAAACCAGAATTTAAATCAATGTGCAGATTTGCTTGCGAAGAAGACCTTGGAAATGGGTATAAGAGTACCACTCTTGTCCACAAGTTCCCAATTGTTTGTCAGTGTTTTTACATCATTTACATGGTTTGTTACAAACTGATAATAGAATTTAGTTCCCAATGCAACTATGTCATTACTTTTCAAAAATATAAAATCAAGTTTTATTTGGATTACAAGTCTCACTCCCGAGATGCACCAGTACCAAACATAGATTTGAAGTACAAGGAAATCTACAATTTTACAATTTAGAGAGGATATGTTTAATTAAAATATATAGTTTCCCACTCCCACATCCCCTCTTTCAAAAATAGCTGCTGCTCCCATTCCCGTGCCTGAAATGAAATTGAAGCATCATCACTTATTAGTCTCAGAATAAGCACAGTGGGAACAGTTGCTGCTCCTATTCCCTATTCAATAGAGAGAGAACAGGGAAGGTGAGGAAAGCATACCTATGCACACTGAAACCACTCCGATGCGGCAATCTCTTCCTCGACGCTTCATCTCATGCAACATAGTGGCCACACATCGAGCACCTACAATGGAGTGAGTGACACCAGAAAGATTTATAAAAGAAAACTCATTTCAGAAAGTAGAATTTTTCATCCGTCAGTTGACTTATGCATATATACCAGTCGCACCCAAAGGATGACCGATGGCCATTGCACCCCCATTCACATTGATATTCTCAGGATCAAGCCCAAGTATCTTCTGGCAATACACAAACTGGGAACCAAATGCCTGCGAGAAAAAAAAATGGCAACCTTAAATAGAAGGTGTAAACGCCCCAAAACTTGAAGCTGCAGTGGCTAAGAAAGTGTAATCCTATTACTTCATTGATCTCAGAAAGATTGATTTTGTCAAGCTCTAAACCAGCCGATTTAACTACGGCTGGAATTGCAACTGCTGGGCCCACACCCATAAGAGCAGGATCCACACCAACAGCCGTAAAACTCCTGCATATATATAACAAAAGGAAATTATTCTGGAAACATGAACGGGTAACTAACTAAATGACAGTGTCTCAACTGAAGCCAGAAGTAAGAAATTTTTCTATTAAGTGCTCGTATTTTAGAAACGAGGGAGTAGGGTGCAAAACAACTCTCTCCAAGGAACTTGCCAAAACAATTCTCTCTGGGGGACAATAACTGTTTCCTCCCAGTAATATTTCTTACCTGAATACACCAAGGATTGGGAGGCCCTTACGCATTGCAACTCTCCTCTTCATAAGCAAGACAGCCGCTGCACCATCAGTGGTTTGGCTAGAATTCCCTGAAGTTAAAGCACATACATAGTAATGATATCCAACTCTTCAACACAAAAGGGAAACTAAAGGAACATATGTGCCACTCCCATACCAGCTGTTGTGCTCCCATCTTTCTTAAATACAGGCTTCAGTTTTGCCAGACTTGACAACGATGTGTCCGGACGAATCCCATCATCAACAGAGACTATGATTGGTTTCTCGTCACCAGTTTTGGGTCAACAATCTGCAAACAGGGGCACAGTTTCTGGGGCAGAATAAAATAAATTTACATAAAAAAAGCCACAGGAAAAAAAAAAGAAGCTGTAACTATTAAGTTGCTAACATGTTTTAGGAGATGTAAGCAGAGGAGCATATACCAGGGAAACCGGCATAGAATGCCGCCATTCTGCAGTCAGCTGCCCTCGTGGAACCCTTCGCCAACACTGTGCCCACAACAATATCCCCAACTTCTGCGGGGTCAACAGCCCCATTTGTCTTCTCTATCACAGCCTATATATGGGTAAGGACCCACACACACACAGACAAGTCAATTACATGCTGAGGCCACATATATGCTTACAGCTGGAGAATAACTAACTAATTGATAGACTAGAAGTGATTAAGGCCACTATACTCCAATTTTTTCATTAGGGATGAGAACAGTCAAAAGAGTTGTACTAATCCTGAGTACCTTGGAATTTTTAGGGATCATATTTAACAAATAAATATGCGCACTGCTAGGAAGAAATCCATTAATCACAACCTAAATGCCTCCAGTCTCCCAAACCCAAAACATAACTCCTGTATATATACTGGAGTTTGGGTCCATTTGAAACATTGTGGAGATAATACTAATATTATCTCCACACCCTGTAAACTTCAACCCCATCCGTTACAGATAACAGATCAGAGTTTAAATAATATTATATAAATCCACCCAAATTAATCTGTTACAACCAACAGATCTAGATGGGATCACAACAGATAACCATCATGGGTGTAACCATTATCCAATATCTCCCACTCACACATGATGGACATAACCATCTTTGCTTAATGAAATAACTTTCATACCAGGCAAATAGGTCGTGTGACCAACATACCAGTAAGAGCTCTTCATTGTACATCTGTTAAGAGTATACAATAGCTCAAGTAGAGTAGATTCTAGAATCATTTAATTGTATTTATAAAGACCTCTCGACCTCGGTCTCTTTGCGTATTCACAATTATGTTTTTCACAAAAACACAAACAGCCGTATTGCGAATACCAAGAAAAATACAATACTTAATGATCTTGCTTTTTACTCAGAACTTTACATCTTAACTTAGCAGCTTTTCTGACATACCCCGTTAGGTCGTATCACTCATGACCGTTATGAGTACAGCCAAGATAGCAACACTAAATTAAGATTTCAAGTAATAGTAAAAAGTCGATAAGGACACTTGTAAGAAAATAAAAATTTCTCAAGGCTCACACAGTAGAAAAACGAGATCTTTTTCCTACTCCTTGTATGGTCTGTTAGCACCACACTTCTGGGATCGAGTCCTCGGGCCTTGGCCTGGACTTTTGGCCTTCCCCTTCCCCCGACCTATGGTGGTGAACCAGACTCTTGAAGGGAGTCTGCACCTGAACTCGTTAAAGGGAGCTCTGACCTCTAGGTGTTTGCTGAATATGACTTGATTCTTTCATTCATAGTAGGGTCCTTTAAATAGGACTTTGAGTAGTACAGGAATAGAAGTACATCCTTACAGAATCATAGTCTAATTGGAAAGCATTAAAAGACATAATAAAAGGGATAATAGCAGATCTTTAGGAGACCAGCTTGTTGCCTAATAGGAATTGTAAAGTTGACTTCAGGATAACTAAGGAAAGAAGGATAATGATGATTGCTAAGAATCAATGATAACGTTGTGATTTGCTGAATCAGTGTCCTTGAATTGTGGATGAATTTGATGACCTGAATCAGGGTGGACGCCTAGCATAATTCTTGCCTATGAATGTGTCCATAACATTTCCCCTGTCTTGGGAAAAGAGCTTGTCCTCAAGCTCGAATTCTGAGTAGGCTTGCTGGAAAGTTGCATGGGAGTGGCAGAAGTTTGGCCTGTGATTGCATGAAGAGATATTCCAGGGTCTGGAGTTTCTGGTTCCTCCGCTTCTTCCTCAGAAATAGCGTCAAACTCCAACCAAAAAAGCTTTTTGCACTGATGTTGCGAAGTGTATGGTTCATCACAATTGAAACACAACCCTTTTGCACGCCTCTCAGCCATCTCTGCTCTAGTCAGTCGCTTAATGAAAGATGGAGCAGTGGAAGGGGATGACAACGCAGAAGAAGAACTGGGTTGCTTGTTGCTAATAGAGACTGGTTGTGTACCTTGCCATGATGGCCTGTGATTGTTGCTGGACCTCCATATGTTGTGTTTATGCTCAAAGGATCTTGCTAAACTCATGGCTGTGGCGAGATCTGCAGGGTTGCTCATTCGAACATCCAAGCGGATGCTTTCTTCCAATCCAGCCACAAAGAGACCCACATGTTGAGTTACTGAAACAAAGGCACGGGCACGCGCCAACTTCTCCTGGAATTGCCGTTGATAAAGTTCCACCGAGCCATCCTGTTTGAGGGTAACTAGGTCACCGAGAGGATCACTGCTTTGTGAAGGGCCAAAACGCAATGTACATAGGTTCTGAAACTCAACCCAATCTATTCCCTCCTTCTCACTCTGTAGTTGGTAGTACCAAAGTTGGGCCTCTCCCAAAAGGTGAAATCCCGCCAAATCCACTTTGTCAGCTTCAGCAGTTCGCTGATTGCGAAAAAACTGAGTGCATCTATATAGCCAAACCAAGGGATCATCGCTGCCATCAAAGGTTGGAAATTCCAACTTGGAAAAGCGAGGAACCGTACCTGATGGACCAGCACCTTCTCGTACTAGGGAAGGTTGAGATTCACGGCGTTCGCCGTGGGTAAGAACAGCATCTTGTGTTGGGGGTGGTGGGGCAGAACTGCTACTTGCATTGTTCTGGCGTGACAGCGTAGAGAGCAGCTCCTGGAACTGTTGGCCCATCTGCCGCATCTGGTTTTCAAGAGCAGACATGCGGTTGTCGATAGTTGCCTGGTTCTCATCACCCATATCGTCCTTGTCCGCTACCACGTTGTTAGCACCACACTTCTGGGATCGAGTCCTCGGGCCTTGGCCTGGACTTTTGGCCTTGCCCTTCCCCCGACCTATGGTGGTGAACCAGACTCTTGAAGGGAGTCTGCACCTGAACTCGTTAAAGGGAGCTCTGACCTCTAGGTGTTTGCTGAATATGACTTGATTCTTTCATTCATAGTAGGGTCCTTTAAATAGGACTTTGAGTAGTACAGGAATAGAAGTACATCCTTACAGAATCATAGTCTAATTGGAAAGCATTAAAAGACATAATAAAAGGGATAATAGCAGATCTTTAGGAGACCAGCTTGTTGCCTAATAGGAATTGTAAAGTTGACTTCAGGATAACTAAGGAAAGAAGGATAATGATGATTGCTAAGAATCAATGATAACGTTGTGATTTGCTGAATCAGTGTCCTTGAATTGTGGATGAATTTGATGACCTGAATCAGGGTGGACGCCTAGCATAATTCTTGCCTATGAATGTGTCCATAACATGGTCACTCAGCACACATGGTATGAATTCATGTGTCACAATATTGTTTTCTCCATTCCTTGTTGGAGCATATGTTATTTAATAATACTGTGTAGGTAATAGTCCAAACACACCTAGTGTTTGACTTGGGTCTACCACTCTACCATATCCCAAATCGGACCCTACCTAGCTTCTGAACAGATAAGATAAAACATTACTTTGTTTCATCTCCGGTCAAACATGATTAACCTCATCTTGAACAATATCAAGGCGACAAAAATTGTTTTAAGTCAGGCTCTTACGGAATATGGACTCATCCCATTCTTGACTTAAAACTATCTTACCCCTATGACACCCAGTCATAGAGATGGTTACTCGTGTGAGAGAGCTAACCTGTCTGTTAGACATATCTTTTGGATGAGAAAGGCACCAAGTCCTTCATCCCATACATATGCATGTTACAAAAACATGCTTCCTTGTATACATGAATAATTATACAATAATCGGCATTTGAATAAAATCAAGAATTTTATAATGAATATACAGTCAAGGGAAAATACAACAAAAATAGTTGCAATCACATCCTACGTAAACCTATCAGTTCCATATGCTTAACAAAAGAAGCTGTAGAGAAAGGTTTGATGAATGAATCAGCTAGCATCTCACCAGTAGGAATGTACTCTATGTTCACTTCCTTACATGAAACCATGTCTCTGACATAATTGTATCTAATATAAATGTGTTTTGTCTTCCCATGGTACTTAGGATCTTTAGTGTATGCAATAGCTGCTTAACTATCACAATAGACAGTCAATGGAGACACAACCCCTTGCATAACACCTAAATGACTGAGAAAACGTCTCAGCCATACAGCCTCCTGTACCGCCGATGACAAGGCTACAAACTCTGCCTCCATCGTCGACAAGGCTATGCAAGACTGTTTTTACTACTTTAAGATATAACACCATTGCTTAGTAAGAATACATAGTCGAAGGTAGACTTTCTCTGGTCTAAATCTCCTCCCCAATCGGCATCTGTATAAGCTTTCAAGCAGAACCCATCTCCTTGAAAACTTAAAGTGTAATCCATTGTGCCCTTCAAATACCGAAGTATTCTTTTGACTGTTGTCCAGTGCTCTCGCCCAGAATTTAATTGGTATCTACTTACCGTTCCAACAATATAACAAATATCTGGTCTAGTACACAACATAGTATACATAAGACTCTTGACAGCACTGGCATATGGCACATTAGCCATATGTTCCTTTTCTTCCCGAGTTTGGGGACACATCAGTTGGCTTAGATTATTGCCCTCGGCAATAGGTGTATTCATAGGCTTTGAATCTTGCATAAGAAATCGTTCCAAAAATTTTCTTGATATAATGCTCTTGAGAAAGAGACAATAATCTTTTGGATCGATCTCTAAGGATCTGAACCCCTAGAATGTATGCAGCTTCACCCATATCCTTCATCTCAAAGTTGGAGGACAACCAAGCCTTTATGGATACCAAGAAATCTTTATTATTTCCAGCCAATAGTATGTCATCGACATAAAGTGACAAGAACACAAAATGATCCCCAGATCTCTTACCATACACACAGTGGTCTTCATCTATCATGACAAACATGAAGGACGTGATGGCTTCATGAAACCTTAGGTACCATTGTCTAGAAGATTGTTTGAGTCCATAAATAGATCTCATCAGCCAACACACTTTGTGGTCCTGCCTTTTACAGTAAAACCCACAGGTTGTTGCATGTAAATTTCTTCTTCTAGATTCCTGTTAAGGAATGCTATTTTTACATCCATCTGATGTAACTCGAGATCAAGATCTGCCACAATGGCCAAGATCAAACGAATAGATGCAAATCTCACAACAGGAGGGAAAGTTTCCTCATAATCTATCCCTTCCTGTTGTGTGTAACCTTGGCTACTAGACGTGCCTTATATCTATCGATTGACCCGTCAGCATTTCGTTTGATTTTGAGAACCCACTTGTTCCCAATAGCCTTACGTCCCTTCGGTAAATCTACCAATTCCCAAACATCGTTAGAATGCATGGAGCTAATCACTTCATCCATTGCTCTAATCCATTCTTTCTTGGCATTGTAGGAGACAGTCTCATTGTAACTTTTAGGTTCCTCTTCATCAAGAGGTTCTATAATGAAGGCTTGCCGATGCACATCATCGATACCCTCGATCTCAAAGTGACTGCTTACCACCTTTCCTTTAAGGTACCTAAGAGCCATAAACATATTAGAGACTGATGATTGTCTTAGCGGCTTAGCGGGAATGAACAGTCGTGGAACATTACCACGTTCACTTCTTCGAGGTTCTGGGTGTAGTGATGCAGTTCCCCTACTGTCCAGATTACTCCCACTAGGATCAAGATTCCGATGCATACTAGATTCACCAATACTCAATTGGCTTGCATCATCTTGTCCTGCCTGATCACACATCTAAAAAAGAGATTGATCAGGTCCTGTATCACCTCTTCTTGGAAACTCATTCTCCAAGAATGTCACATCTCGTAATTCAAATTCTGTATATTCTACACCCTTGTGTTCACCAATGAACACATAATCTTTAGAGTTTTCAGAATATCTTATGAAAATACTCTTACTTCCTCTAGGTTCCAATTTCCCATGTCTGTGGGAAGAGTTATGGGTATAAGCAGCACAACCCCAAGGCTTTAGCCAACTTAAGTCAGGTTTTCTACCTATCCATAACTCATAAGGTGTAGAAGCTACAGATTTTGAGGGCACCAGGTTTAGTACATGAGTGGCAGTTAAGAATGCATCTCCTAAAAAAGAGACTGGCAACTTAGCCTGCGCCATCATGGATCTGACCATCTCAAGAAGAGTTCTATTCCTTCTTTCCGCAATACCATTTTGTTATGGAGTTCCAGGAATAGTTAGTTGCCTAACAATTCCTTCCTTTTTCATCACATATTTGTTTGAACTGATCAGACAAATATTCACGGCCTCGGTCTGTCCTTAATGCCTTGATACGCTTATCAAGTTGATTTTCCACAAGGCTTATGAACTTCCTGAAACAGTCCTACGCCTCGGATTTGTGGGAAATAAAATAGACATAACCATAGCGCGTGAAATCATCAATGAAAGTGATGAAATAATAGGCACCATGCCTTGCCCTCACATTCATTGGACCACAGATGTCAGAATGTATTAACTGCAAAGGTTGATCTGTCTCGTTGCTTTTCTGAATGGTTTTCTTGCCATTTTTCCCGCAAGGCAGAACTCACATACAGGAAGTTCTACCTTGTCAATCGAGCCCATAAGGCCCTCTTTCGCAAGGCGATTCATTCTTTGCTGGCTCACATGGCCAATTCCTGAATGCCACACGTTCACATCATCGTTCACATTACTCGAGGATGTAATGAGGGAAAATTGGATTTATTAGAAAATTTTTGAACATCCAAAATAATAAGACCATTCATCCATAAACCAAAACCATAAACTATAGTCCCATAGAACAAGACCAAACCAACTATATGAAAATTAAATAAGAAATCCTGTTTAACTAAAACAGAAACACAAACAAGATTCCGCCGCATCTCTGGAACGTAGAGTACATCATGTAGGTCCAAAGTCTTACCACCAATCAACCTCAGTTGGCAAGTTCCCAAACCTTTAACTTCTAGCTTGGAGTTATTTCCCACATGAATCCACTTCGATCCACTCGAAATACGACGATAGTCCACAAATGATCCTCGATCATTGCTTATATGGTCTGTGGCCCCCGAATTTACAATCCACAGGAAAGTTGATTTAGTTAATAATGTAGAACTAGAAACAAAACTAGAACTGACAATATTATTGAAGGAACATACCTTCTTGGGCTTTGAGCACTCAACAGCAAAATGCCCTTTTTTACCACAGTTAAAACATGTTAACTGGTTCTTGTTTTTGTTCTTCTTCTTCTGAGGGACTTTTCCCTCAACAGAAGGTTGTTAGGAACAATAGACTTAAGCTAGAGGGGGGGGTGAATAGCTTATGACCGAAAATTAAAAACTTTGCAGGAAATGAAGTGCGGAATTGAAAAATAGAAGGACACAAGAGATTTTTATACTGGTTCACACACAACTAATTTGTGGCTAATCCAGTCCTTCAAGATACACTTGAAGAGTTCACTATCTACCGTTAAG